>VZDJ01007755.1:1320764-1615619 GCA_008694505.1 Cyanoderma ruficeps
GGTGGGTCAGGGCACAAACCATAACATTTCACAGACTAGAAAGATTCTACTTTCATGCATTATGGGTGGGAGTACCTTGTACAGCCTTCTGAGGCTTTAGCAGCTAGTCATTACTGTAGACAAATATGGGACACGTGGTCATTTACTTTGGGGCAGCCTGGCAATTTTTGTGCTGTTATTCATCTCACCAAAATACACATTGTCTAATAATATTTAAATTGTATAAACATACCTTTCAAGCGAGGGAGTTGTTGAGAGAATCCAGGCAAAGAATTAGTACAAAGGCAAATCTAGTACTTCATTACAATGGCAGCTCCTGTTCCAGGCAGGGTCCCTACTCCCAGAGGGAAAGGAAGATAGAGACATGGATTCCTTCTGTCTGAATAAATAGGAAGAGAGCAGCAATTGTTGCTTCATTGTGAACAGCACTTCAGGACCTCCAGTCAGTTCCACTGCTTGAGGTGCTATTTTAGGGCACAGTGTCTGTGAAAAGTCACCTTTTCTTTCCCCTGTGATCAGTTCTGAATGCATCTCAGGAGGAAGTGATTAAAAAGCAAAATCCATTTGATGATTCTGCTTTACATTTCACCTTCTCAGTAGAACTGACCTCAAAGTTGGCCATGCGATGTCAGAGAGTTTCATTATCAACCTTTTCTGAATCAATCACAAAAAAAGATTTTTTTTTTTACCAAAGCAGATAGAGGGAAGAGAAGAAGTGGGGGGCTCATAGTAGACAAGGCAGAAGTTGGTCAATGAAAAATGCACAGGAAAATGTTAGATTAAAAACTGACCATTCTTCTAGTCCTGATTCTCCCTAATCACCCCATATTGGCTCTCCCTGATTAGCACATTTCACTACCTGTTTATAAGACATCAGGCTGTAACATTGTTCCAGATCTGACTTTGGAGTGCTGGTAGTGTCCTGCTGACCCTCTTCCCACTTCTCGCACCTTCTGCAACCATCTGCAACTCAAGAGTTTGTCCATAGGATCTCTAGGAAGTGTGGGCTCTAGGAAAGCACATGGGGAAGCTGGAGAGATTTTACAGCCAGAAAGCCAAGAATCCTAAAAGTATATCCTATTCTTCATATAAGTGATGAAGCTTGCATCGTCACAAATGGGAGTCACTCATATGCCCAGGAAGGAGGAGATATCCTCAATCCATGCACAAGCACAGCTCTTTATCATGGAGCTGTTGTGTACCCACTCTCGTAGCTCTGTAGCCTAAATGGCTTCAATATACAGGAAATCAATTGAATCCAGAATATCAAAACACACACCTTCCTTCATTTGGTCCTAACAGAATTGTGCCAGTGGGTCTTTTGACAATTCATTTTTTCTTTAGGCAGCGTTAAGTGCCTTGAAACAGTTTTCAGAACAAGGACTGGATCCAGTGGAAGGAGCTATGAAAGTTGAGAATGGATCACATGAAAAGTAAGTACCATTTAAATCCTCTGCATTTTAAATTTTAATGCCTGTGTGGCATGGTAGATAAGAAATGTTAATTAAGAGCTTAGTTGCCCTTTTAAACCTATGAAAAACTATTTCCTCTGGAATTTACATACAGTTTGTGACAATTTGAGAGGATAAACATGATTTCAGTTTTAGTGTTACTGATAATGTTTACTAATGAGCTATGAGACAGCCAGTCCTGTGGAAATGCTAAAGAAAAGGATTTTCTTTCCATTGTATGGACTCTGTGTAAGTAGCATAACATGATTTTTGCCAAATGTGTTGTAGCACGCGATATTGCTTGTAAATAAGCATAGCTATCTGCCAATAAGTCATTATGACTGCAAGCTGAATTTTACCTCAGAGAATTTAAAAGTTGCAAGTTCTTTCAGGTCTTAAAAAACTCTGATATGGAATATTAGCTTTAAGTAGTAGACAATAGAACAGGGTTTCACGCTGGATTTTCAATTATTTAAGAAAGTGGGATTGTCCATCCAGTAAAGATGTTTTTTCCAGCTGCTAGTTTGTTTATGCAAGAGAGTAGTCCTGTGTTACTAAATAAATTAGGAAGTAATAGAATAAAAGAAGTGAGACTAAAAGTGGCATTTGGAATTTTCAGTAGATATATTGTGGCTATTTATACACTAATTTAATCAGAAACATTTTTTCGTATGATCTCATCAGCGTAGTATTTGAACATAAATATTGTTGTTTCACTTTAAAATGTTACCTTCCACAGTGACCTTTGAATCTCATGTGCCATCTGGTAATAAACATGTCTTAAAGATGTGCAACCCTGGACCTTACCACTCTTGTTAATGTATTAATCTTTCAGACAAGTCAAGCATCTGGGAGAGAAAGCAGACAATAAACAGACTAACTCAGGCACCATTGCTCAGGACTGCAAGGATTCAAAGGCTGTCGTCTAGGAGCTTCCCAGCACCCACGGCTGCCACTGCATCCTTATAAACCTGTCAACACGCAATAGGGTGTATGTGTACAAGGAAATGAATGACTAATACCATTATTTGAGTCTTATGTGAAGACAACACTATTCTAACACAAGAGATAGTATACATGGTACTGTTTATTCAACTGTGGAAAAAAATAAAATTGAACATTTCCCTTAGAACTCAAGATCAGAGCATAACTCAATTGCCCAGAGGCAGAAGAAGTCTGATCGTGTTACTGGAGGTTAAAATAACAGTGAATTAACAAAAAGCGTTAGGGGAAAAAAAAAAAGGAAACTTTACAATTGATTAATATTGAGGAAAACAAGTCAGCATTGGTTCAGTTATACAATTTTTTGTAGTGTAGTTTTAAGTTCAGCTTACTGTTTTTTAAATAATGCTTGAATATTTTAAAATTAACCAATGACAGTGCTGTGAGAATTGTAGTTGTTGTCTTCATATATAGTCATACAGCTTATCTTTTTATGCAGACATTATGCATTCTTCATTCTATATGAATATGTATGACTTTAAGATGCACTACTCAGAGTTGTATGCAAACAGAAGTTTAAATCTTGACAAGTATTTGCTTAACATGAACAGATGTTAGTTATGATCATTTTCGATATACTCCAGGAAAAAAAGCAAATATGGTATTTGATTTTCCTTGCCATAATCAATTAAAGAGGCGTCTTGCCTCCAAGCAACATTTTCTCCTTCAATTCTGCTCTCTGTTGTGTGAAGCACATCTACACCCCATTCTGTGTGTTGTATCAACCCACTGTTTGCATCAACTGAGTGTTTTTAATCTCTGCATTCGGACCAAGAGCGAAAGGGAGGACTGCAACGTTATCAAGCCAAGGGTGGAAACTGTTGATGTAAAGATCATTCTTTTGTGAAAGGAGGGGCAGCACAGATAAGACCTGTGGCTGCTCTGTACCAGCATATTTCTTTTAAGTGTGTGGCCAAATGCAGTAAAACCACATCAGTTCATGTGTACAATGGCAGTGTCTTCTCTTTCTTTATCACTCACAGTTAGGCAACTGAGAGAAAAAAAAAAGGAAAAGAAAACAATTAAAAACTAACAAATGACTGGCTACCACACTAGAGCCAGGTTTCAACCAAGCTGTCCCCATGCCACCACTTTCTACAAACTTACTGTTCTAGACCAGACATGCTGACATTTAGGTCATTTATCTATCCAAATACAGATTATTTTATTTAATGCAACAGATAAAGCTTAACTGCATAACAGCCATGACAACATTGCACAAGACTGTAGAAGCACGAAAACCAGAGATCACAGCTGAGTGACTCACACAGAAAAGCAGAGGAACAGCAATGTGAGGCAATGGTGCAAGGTACAGTGGCATTGATTCACCTCTGGGATGGGCTTTCAGGGGAACACGCATCCTGCTCTTACAGAACCAGTGCTTGGAGTCCTTTTTTTCTACTTCACGTTTCTCATGGGTATGATTCACTCTCAACCCTGGCAGATAAGGAGCCTTTGTTCTAAAAGTTTGAAGTTTTCTAGGGTCTGACTCCATAAAAGAAGCAGGAACAAGCTGAACCTTTCAGTTCCCACAGATTTCCAGGGGCGTTTGGCACCTGGCAGACTCAAGTTATTCAGGCAGCAGCACACAAAAATAATTAGCTCTTACACACCACCTTTCTCAGGGATATGTTATCTGCCTAATTGGCAGCTGGAGCAGAAATTCTGCTCCTTCAGCTCATTAGACACCTCAGAGACCTCAGAAACAGCCTCAGTCTGCATTTTAGCTGTACCTGCCAGTACAGGATACAAATGGCATTACTGTCCCCTCTCATGGAGAACGGGAACAAAAGGAAGGGACAAATCCATTCCTCTGCTGTGATTACTGGGGAGAATGTGACAAGGAGACTGGCACTATGGTCTCCCTGGCATCAACAGAAACTCTGTGGTGTCCCAGTAAATGTTAGATTCCCTGTCCCAGTAAATTTAGATTAGTCGCTTTGTGGCAGGTGGGCTCGGCATTGAGCACCAGGCTTGCTCCAGTGCATGTGAGAGTGCTCACCTCACTCTCAATGATCAAATTGCAATCAAATGTGTGCAACCAGCTGTCCAAGCCCAAGAGAGCTCATTCAGCCTCTCCAATCAAGGCAACAGCAGAGAAAGAGTATCTTTGTGAAACTCTCATTTCAAATTCTCCTGCTTGTCAGAACGATGCTTGATTCTGATTCTGACATAAAACAAGGCAAGTAACTGATTTGGGGGGCTCACTCCTTTTTCTCAAAACTGTAGAAACATGGAGCAGACTGGGGGAGGAGGTCATATAGTAGCAGAAGTTCTAACTATTGTCCAAAAGCAGGGTTGACTAATAATTGTTATCACAAATTAGAAAGTCCGTAGCCTTATGTCAAGTGCACACAGATGGCAGTTTCAAAGCACCTCCGAAGCCACAGGTTAAAAGCTTCATCACAGAGGCCCCAATGAAGGCTGACAGAGCTTTTCCTGTTTTTTCCTGGAAAAATCTGAAGAAAGAGTTCCTGCTCCCTACAGATACCAACAGCATCACAAAGACCTCTGCATGGAGCTCATCAAGATTCTGAACCTGGACAGGACTAGTGTCATTTTGGTGTCACTAAGGCATTCCAAGTTTTTTCACTGAAGAGATTTCTGTTCCACCTGCAGCGTTTATTTTCTCAAAGAATATCCTGCAGTATTCACACATATATACAGAAATGCACTTTAGTTTGGCATTATCACTAGCAACCTCCCAAGAGCTTGAGTAAAATTCTTGCATCAGTGATGTTGCAGCAGCCACTGGACTCGTGTCCAATCTTCAGTCTTGTTGGTTCACAGCTGTTCCCCTTAGTTCCTGAGCTGTCAGTATCTGAAAGCTGCTGGAAAGGAATTAAGTCTGATAACCTAAAAACTACTATATTTTTCTCAAGTAACCTCATATTTTTTCTTCTTTTTTATTTATCTTTCTAAAATAAGTACACATGGAGCTGAACAGATTTTATATTTAGTTTTGCTTAAAAAGTAAATAATGATGGACACTGAAAGACTATCAGTATGTTTGAATGTTACTATTTGTTCTAAAAGGGTGGTTTGTTTTTCTGACAGCAGTTAGTATTTTTAATTTATTTATATTTTTTAGATTGTACATTCTTTAAGGTATAGATTTTGTCCAACTTCTGTTTGCAAAGCACCAACTACAGTTTAGTTCCCCATTGCACACACATACAACCCACCTCATCCTATGTCTCAGAGCACTTTCAAAGATGAGCAAATGCTATGTTTTACAGAAGTGGATCTAAGGTGCAAGCTGGTCCTTAGAAATAAGGCAGGAATAAGGCAGGAATAAGGAATAAAGCCCAGAATAGCCAGTTTGCCTATCTAGCAGACTACAGAGTTCTCAACACTTTAAGGACTCAGAACACAAATTGTTACCAGTTTTGAACCTATAGAATTTATTAATCAGGAGGAATTATGCTAGAGAAAAAACAGGTCACTTAGGTATCCTCTCAAAAATCTTTTCAACACCCTTCAGGGATCAGCAAACTAAGAACCTGCCCAGGAAAAGGTTCATCACTGTGAGAATGGGGTATCTGATATGGCTCAAAGGATGGGAATACACATGGTTAATCTTATATCTGAGTTATCATCTTCAGTGGAACACTGTCCTGTCAACAGCTCAGCACACTCCGGCAGTTCCTGTTCTCGCATTGTCACATGCAGCACTGGTCTCCAAAGGGACAGATGTGCTGCTTCTGACAAACACAAAACACAGCAGCAGTGGGGCTGCAGAGCTGCGGAACAGGGTGCAGATTTCTGTGCCCAGCCATCCCAGCATTCCCCTTCCATTCACAGTGGAGCTGAATTTACCCTTCAGCTAGAGTCCTCATTGAATTCAAGAGATAATTAAGCTGGCATTTAATTTCCTCTGATGGAAGTCATGGTCATAGGATTTAAAATATTTAGTACTTAGCAGCAGCATTTCTAAAGGTTCTTTGGATAAGAGTAGAGAGGAACCTTAGGAGTAGGGGAGTAGCTGGGATGAATGACTGCAGGAATATGGAATCTCTTCCTCCTTGGCCTGAAGTGACAATGAAATCTAATCCTTCCTAAAGTGGATGCAAAGCCCTTGATCTCTCTGACAGTGCTTTACTACATGCATTTTATTGGTGGGTGGCTGCTTGTTACTGCTCTCATCTTTCTGGCCTGCTCCGATTCCCCATGAAACAGCAGAAGTTTTCCCATTTCCTGCAGTGAGGGTTGAGCAAAAATTTTAAGTTGGATTTGTTTTTCAGTTAATAGGCAGAGGGCTGGGTTTTTGTTTGCTTTTTTCAAAACACTAAGTTAAAAAAAAAAGGTGCTTGGCAAAATCTTTATATTCTCTCCCAGTCAAATCCAGCATGCCCCACTCTCAGTTGCATCCTATAAACAGGTATTTATTATTTTCTTTGCTTAAATAAGAATGGCCTTTGAAACTCCTGAGAAAACTTAGCAGAGGGTGAGAGGTGATTTTTAATGATAATAAAGACTGGGACTGTATCAGAGCCCTGAATACAACGTGGAATGATGATTTTGTGCGCTTTGGGGGGAACATGGTTCTGTGACCAGTGAGAATGGATAATGGCTATCTTCCATCAGCCTTCTGGCTCAAACATGGCAAGTTATCTGCCCTGGGCAATAGTGTTCAGTGTGAATATTTGGCATAGCTCCCCACGGACACCTCCAGAAGAGCTGCAAGGAGAGAAGCATGTCCTGAGTAACAGCTTGCTCTGTTTCCCTCCTCATGGCTGATGATCCCCAAGCCGAAGGCGTGAGGCACTGTCAAGATGAGGCACAGGGAAATGCTGCTTCCCCTCTGGGTATTTACCTCTCCTGCAGTCCCTTGCTGTTTGTAACTGCATTCCTGAGGCGTGATCTGAGCTGAGCAAGTGTGTACATCGGTAGATGAGACGTGTATGAAGTGTTTTGGTGGTATGATTTCTATTATTCCACATGAGCAGCCCTGACTTTTGTTTTTGATCGTACAGCTTGTTATTTGCTTTATGCAGTTAGTCATGGTTGGCTGTGCACTTTTGTGCTTGGTGTTTTAACTCCATAGCACTTCAGTACAAAGGAAATTTAAAAAACAACAATGAAAATGTTTCTAATCTGTTCTTAATTAAGTAGACCTCAATAATTGATTTATGAGAAGGAAAGCTAAACAAAGCGGTTGCTAACATAAAAATATAAACTTATTTAAGGCCCAAATTTTCCTTTATTTGTGATAACCAGGATCTAGGAGAGCCTGATTACCTATGAAGTGTTGTCCAACAACACACAATAAATGAGAAGAAAATTGCCCTGGATAAAACAGTTTATGCTTCTCACTACAATGTATTAAATATATATTTGTGCATTAAAAAGGATCATTTAAACCTGCTTATGTACTTTTGTTTGTGATTATATGTGCAGCATAGATTTCCTTTTTTCTAAACCACTGGTAACTGTTAAAAATATTTAAGGACAATAATAGTAAAGTCAATGTTATCTAATTCTCTCTATTTTAAAATGGCCTGTTTCCACACCCCACCCCAAATTAAGTGTATTTGAACTGGCTGAAAATAGATTAGAATTTTTAAAATTTATTTAGGTTTAAAGATAGGCAGTCTTCACATGTGGTTCAAAAGAAAGAAGACATGTTTAAATAGGACAGGGGAAAAAAATCAAAATGTGACATCTGTCTGTGGTAACCCAACTACTTCAACTGGAGTTTCTTGCCTCCTATTTTTATAAAATGACAATTTGTGGCAAACCAAACTTGACCTCCTCCTATATGGAGACAAAACATAAAGTAAAGAAGGTGCAGAACTTTTTTCTTGTCAAGGAAGAAGTTCCCATCCAGTGCAGCACAATAAGTATACTTCAACCAGCTCTTACACACAGCCTTATTGACCAAGACACCAGCTGTCGTATTGCTGGGGTTATTGGTGAATGAAAGTTCAACCTCACTGATAATCTGTAAAATTGGCAACTGTTTACAAGATATACTAGAAATACTGTAGTTAAATATCTAGCAAGCAGAGACTACAGCTCCCATACACGCTTGGTGGGAGTAAACAATTAAATGAGCACAGAAATGCAATGGTCCCTTGCAAAAGAAGTCACCCAGCCCAAGGCTGGGCAGTCAATTTATGCAGCTCACTTCAACATAACTGCTCTTATTATTGTGAAATACTTGTTGCATGTGATCAACATAGCACTGAGAATTATGTTGCTACTATTTCAATGTTTCTTCTAACTCATAGACAAAACAACCCAGGGCCAGAATGTTAATAGCACTGACTTAGTTAAAATATACCACAAAGGATGAGATTTTTCTGATGTCTTCTGAAAACATGATCCCAATTGGTCGCAATTATCTTGAATATCACCTTTGGAGTCATTTGGAAACTGCTTTTGAAATACCAGCAGATCAGCCTGTTGTGAATACTTACAAAAGTAAGCTGCTTGTTAAGGAGGAAGGACTCTGTCAAAGCCTTCACAGCATTATGTACAAAGTTTTGCAGCAGATTTTGCAGGCACCCAAAGGGTTCTGTGCCTTAAGGATTTCTGTCCCTTCCCTTAGCATCAGTTGTACTTCTAACTGCTGTGTTTGCACAACAGCTGAAGAAAAAGATCCCACACATATTTCATAAATATTGTGAAAACATTTTTGTGAATAAGGGTTTGTGAGAAAACAGAGACTTAACAGCTTTCAAGATTTTTTTTTGCTATTTTCTTCTAAATTTTGGTTAACCAAAAAACTTCTTTCTTCAAACAGAAGTCCTTCATATTTTTTTCAGTTGAAGAATTAAGACAAAATGGCAGTTTTGCAAAATCTGTAAAAAGGGACCAGTACTGGCTTTTTAAAATGGACCTAAACTTTTCTTATTAATAAATATATATTATATATATATAATCATTATATATAAACACTTTATTTAAATGTTATGTATGCACTTCTTTGTTTCTGTGTGTGTGAATGGATTCAAACTACACACACATTTGTGCATGTGTCTATGTACATGTGAATATCTATGCACAAGTTATCTGTCTGCCAAAAATGAAAACAGAAGCACCTATAGTCTAAATACACAAATGTTTAAGTGCCAAACTAAGTCACCTAACTTGGTGACAAACTAAGTACAGAAAAATCTCTGTGCATCCCAGATCTAACACAAAACATCTTAAAGTGCACAGACAGACAACTTCTCAAAGCAGAGGATTGCCCATGTAAATCTCCATTTCTGGGCATGTTCAGAAGCACGTTGATCTTAGTCACATGAATTATTTCCTCCAGTTACTTTAGGACTCCGATGCTCCCTTCCTGCCAAGGAGAGGATACCCCATCCTGCAGATGTTCAGGGATTTTCACAGCTTTGGGCAAGATAATGGTGAAGGAGGAACGCTTGCCAACAAAAAATCTGATTTTTACTCAGTAGCTAACACTGGAGACTCACTTCTCTCTCTGCATCTTGCTACAGAGAATGCCCTGGTGCACCAGGCTGTAGTGTCTGCTGAAACAGGGGGTCATACACCTCTCCAGCTCGCCCTCTTCACTTTGAACAGATCTATTCAACATATACTAAATTAGTGAGAAATGAATATGATTCCTATTACCTGGTGTTTAGAGTACTTGCTGACTAGAATAGAAAAAGTCTAGTGTACCAAGTTATTTTCTTAAAATAGGGCAATATCAGTATCAGTTGATGACAAGGCAGTCACTCGTGTTCACTTCTGTACTTTCTGAACCACTGAATATTAAATTATTCTGTAAAAAATGGAATGTTTTCCATGGAGATGAAATGTAGGCCAGTGACTTCCATGTTTCACTGGCTAAAGCATTCTTTGAAGGCGGAAAGTTATATTCTACTTGCTAGTAAAAGACATTGTCAATGCAACAAAAATTCATAGTGATCTTACCCTGTGCAGTTCTTTGCCAGAGTGAACTTTACAGTTCATTCTGGTTTGCAAAAGCACGTGGAAAGCAGAGCAGATGAATGTGAGGTAGGTATATCACCCTCCCTATAAGGAAATGTCTTCTTACTGAGGAGGAAACTACCTTCCTTCATGACTACTGCACTTGAGTGATAAACTTCTCTCTGAGCAACAAATGATGTAAGCCTGAGAAATGTATCACCATGACAGAGCCTTTACAGAAAAGTTCATGTTCATGGATTCAGTTAGGAGGAGATTGTGTTCCAACAAAGAATTTCATTTTTTTCCCCTTCTTAATCATATTAATAAAGGGAGTATTTTGCTTTTCTCCTTAATCCAGAAGTTGTATTGTAACATCACATAGAGCTTTAAACTTCTGTGGCCTCTCAACTCTATTTTTACTCTTATATTTTCCTTTCCTGGTTTAATCTTTTATTTTTGTTTGATAATTTGGATCTACTCAAATTCATTCCATCATATTTCAGAGAGAAAAGAGTTCAACAAAATTTGAGAACAAAAAGGGTGAGTCCATTGGAAATAAAATTAGCAGCTTATTTTATTGCTTAAGGCCTTCACCAAAGAATAATTTGTGCAACATTGCTGAAAGCCAAAGAAATCTTAAAACAAAAAGAGTCAATAGTTTGATAAAACCCAGACCTCCTGTGTTGTGCAATTAGAGGTTAGACAGGGTGATAAGAGCTTTAATTTACCTTTGGGATATATTAATCAGATTTTGGATTAACTTAAAATATGTTTCCTGCACATTTCTTGCCAGGTGAAGGTCCTTCAATGTTTCCTCTGGTGCAAGGAATAGATAACACTTCCTCGAAGTGAGGGGAACACCACAAACCCAGCTATGCTATCAGGAGGCTTTCTGTAAACTCCATAATTCTGTGATTTTCCTTCTAGCAGCCAGGAAAGCCGGGGGTACAAATTCCCATATGTGCTAGTTCAATGTGAGTTCTTTTATTATTAATTATTTATACAGCGCCGTGCGTGTGCAGGCCCCTTTATGGACAAAAGGAAATATCCTCCAAGAGCCTGCAAACCAAATGGCCCAGTGGTACAAACACTTCTTTAGCTTTCCTAGGACGTACTACCTGGAATAATCCACCAGTGTCAGTGGGCTACTTAGGGGCTGGTAAGTGCTCTGCTGGGTAGGAAGTGTTTGCAGGATTAGGCTGTAGTTAAAGCATGAAGTGATGATGGGTGATGAGGGAAGGGAGGGAAAGCATTCCAGCAACAAGATCATGCTGTTGCTTTAGTTATAACGAAGGTGTCAAGGGGTCAGGGCATTTTTAATGCTCTATGTTATTTGTGATCCTGTTGCCGAGAAGCAAAAGCTCAGCTTTATAGGCCACACTGAAGAAATGAGCTGCTGAGGAAGAAGACTGGCTTCGAGCAGAGGGACAGACAGAGCCTGTTACATGAGGAAGAGGACTCCAGAGGTAAGGAGGGATGCACAGGAAGAGATGCTGACCATACACTCAGAGAATCTCCATCCTCTGATGCACCTAACTTGTGTCCACTACATCCTTGAGAGCTTTTTTTTTCTTTAATCGAGGGCATTTTTAGAAGTTTCTCAGTACATTTCCAGTTCTTGGCAAGTCCTAGGCACATCTGTGACATTTAGCTGATAGCCTCCTTAGTGAAGGGAAGGTTGCCAATGAATCCTTGTGCAACTGTTTATGCTACAAACCAAAGTATACAACTGCCAGTTTCACTCTTACAACACAGAGAGCATTTTTCCTCCTTAATTGAAAGTGTGGAACACAACAAACCCTTTAAATACCAAGAAAACAACCAGCTGAAACAAGTAGTAAGAAAGACATCAAGGATGACAGGCAGTAGGCCCTCTGCCCAGTGAGAGAGGCAGACAGGGCATGTTCTGTTTTAAAAAGGAACCTACAGACTTTCGGAAGAATATAGGATATGGGAGACAGATCAGGGTTTGTTCTAGGACTTCAAGACACTTCAGATAAATATTGAAGGGATGCTGGCTTCCAAGTGAAAGCACAGGCCGGGATGTGGCTCCAGAGAAAGCCAGCAGTAGCAGAGAAGGCTGAGTTGCGGGGCTGCTCACAGTGGAAATCTTTCCTGGAAGGCTTTTTTCACGTGAAGACTTTTGCTCAGAGATATGAGATTGTTGCTCTTCAGGCACAAGCCTGCAGCAGAAACAGGGTGAACATCAGCACCTCCGCCCCACAAAGAGTTTTAGGGATAGACCAAGTGGCTGGGAATAAACCCTGCATTTCTGAGGGGTACTGTAGGAACCTGTCAATTCACTACAGGCTTGCTTTTCTGACAGCTCCAAGAGTTAAAGTCTGGGAGAAAAAAATATTATTATCAAACTAACAGAATAATGGGAACAAATAGGGAAATTCAAACAGGAGATCAGCTTTCAGTCACTTTCTGCAACATGAATATTTTGAATTTTCTGCATTTTGTGGGAACCGAATGGGTGTCACAATGGTTAAATGAACTGAGAGACACCTCGCCCCTACACTTGGAGGGTGAGGATGGCACTTGCACAGAAATAGACGTCACCAACCCTCACTTTTCTGAATCCCCACCCCCCCACCTTAATCCCTCTGTGATTTGTGAGACTCTTCTCTTTCCTGAGTTAGTCTGTGATACGTGACTAAATTCATTTCCATACATTTTTTAAAGTTTTTAAATAATTCTGACAGATCACAAAGGGCACTTGAAGCAAACAGATACGTGTAGGCAGATCCATAGATTGTGGAACTCAGATACTCTTAATTTTGTCTGCCCTTTTTGGTATTTAACCTGTTCCAGACAGGATTACTGTTTTCTCTTACAAGTTCCACATTTTTTAACCTAAATTTTTATACTTTCTTAGGAATATGCTTTGAATTCTACATAAAAAGAACTGGTGATATAAACAGCCAGATCTTCCTGACTGAAAAATCCTTTACATATGACAAACACAAAACTAGCCAGGAGATGGTCTAGCTCTGAGCTCATTTTCCTTACCATACAGACAGCTTTTGATGTAAGAACCCCATATATATTTACTCAGAACATCTGACACTTGAGATGAGGGCTTTATTGGTACAAGGTACTCCAGGCTGTCAGTCACAGCCAAGTGTGCCATTGTCCTCAGAGGTGCTCAGCACGCCTCTCCTCTCACAAAGGCACGTTTTCAAAGCACCAGTGGCGTCACACATGCTTTAGCTGTAACACGTGCAGGATAGCATGAGATGCACCACCAAGCAGCTCTCTCCAGCCTGCAGTCAAAGTGGGGCTGATGCTCCACAGACCCTGAGGTGGTTCCTGGTACTCACTGCCCCTCATCAGGCAGGTCTCGGTAGGTGCTTGATGTGCTGGAATTGATGGTGGCCTGGTCTACCATACCATTAGTTGTGACCAGGTCCTTCAGAGTGGAGTAGAGGGTCCAGATAGATTAAAGAAGATGCAGTAGCTCTGAGTGAGGAAGAGAATGGTCCTTCAAACTCATCGGATGGCTGTGGTGCTCCTGCCACCAGCCCTGGGAGCATTTCAGCCTCAAGACATAGCCAGCAGCCAAAGGGGAAATTCACCAGGAACAACTGTCCTCACCTTCCTCCTTCTGACCCTTGGGAATAAATGTGACACGGGACATCACCTTAAACCAGGCAAATAAAGCCTCTGAGTGCATTTCTGCTTCTCCTAATATCACTTCCAGACTGCAGCTATAGCATTTTATATTAGCTTTTGTACTGAATTGCCAACAGAAATCCCAAGAGATTCAGTCTCAAAAGTATGCCTAAAGAGGGAATATGGTCTGGATGTAATTTAGCTGCCATTGCCCAGCAATTCCATAGATCTCTTTGACTTGTGACATTAAATATATGGAGCAAGCACATGAATGGATTAACGTACACAGTCCTATAATTAGCTATGTTATTAAATTTGCTAAGTAGTTGGGGGGAACGGGGCTTGTTTGCCATCTGTTTAAAAAGTATCTCTCTTTCCACTGAAATCTGGATATAAAAAACCCCAGACATGTGGGCATGACTGCCTTACATACATTACTGGGATTATTTCCCTTGAGTTAACCAAGACAAGCATGATTCATATACCAGTAGAATGTTGTGCAAAAATGTGCAGAGCATTTTTTCACATAACGTTCCTTTTCCTTCCCATTATAAATTATGAATCATGTAAACATCATGAATTACAGAGTTTTTTGTTGGACTGGGGTTTTTATTTTTTTCCCCATGACCCTGAAAACTACTTAATAGAAGAGTAATTATACCAGGCAGTATGGTAAATTCTGCCATGAAAATTATTTTTTAGTTCTACTCTTGTCACCATGTAACCACACAGTCATTTGCTTTAATTTCCCTAGAAAACTTGAAATAACCAAACTATGATTTTAGAACCCAGACACACACACATTTCCACTGACTTTGAATATAGAAGATGTTTGTATCGCAAGAAAGAAAAAAATTGGCACCGGTTAGAAAAGAGATGCATATTAAATATATAATCATTAGCCTCAGCTATGTGGAAATTGTCTAAAAGTATGAAAACAAGTTGAGCTCTAAATAGCTTAGAGTAAGGCCCTGGTTCATGAACTCTTCAGTAGAGCTCTGTCACTCAATCAGGAATCTCACAAAAGCTTGCACTGTAAGAGCACGAGAAAAAGACAGCACATAAGAAAAAAATCAACAAAAAACACCCAAACTGAAAGCTTCCAGAGTATGGGAAGCTCTCCAAAAGTCTAACTGAGCAGTACTTCAAGCCAATATTTCTATGTAGAGCCTTACCTTTAATGGCACATTTCTTCAGAGTGATGAGCAAGCATTTGTGATTTCCAGTGAACCATTTACATCAGTGTCTGCAGCATGCAGACCAAATGTTTTATGAGCTTTTTTTTCAAACAGTGCATACAATAGCAGCACAGGTGACAGCAAGGGAACCTGGATCTGAGGGGTTTTTCCATTTGCCTCAGGCTAGCTGAAGGGATGTTCTGTTAGCTCAGAGGCAGAGAGATGCACTGGAACATTATGAGTTTGGGGTTCAGTCGCTCATCTGCAATAATTTATCTGTGATAGATGTAAAAGTTGCAATAAAGCAATGGAGAAGGCGCAGCATAAACCAAGAGAAGACCATAAAGGGAAGAGAGCTGTAAGGTACCTCAACACGTACAGTCTAACTCCAGCCTTCCCATACAGTCATTGGAGAGGGTTAAGCGTTCAGTGTGGGTGCTCTGAATCACTGCCTGGAGGAGCTCAAGAAGTGATTATTTATACAGCACATTAACCACACAGGACTATATAGGAGGTCTAAAGTTCAGGAGCTGAACATGAATACTCCCCAGAAGGTGTGGAGTTTGCATTTCTTTCTATTTGCCACTATCCCCATGGTGCCTGTGAGCTCCTCCAAGCCACATCACAGAAGATGAAGAAACTTTCTAATTTACACCAGCCAGAAACAACTGCTATCAGAGATCAAGACTAAAGTTTCTCTTGCTATGTCTTCCTCTCTGGCAGTGGGAAATACCAAGTTATGTGTTGGATGTTTGTCCCTGCACAGAATAAAGTGGTCAAGATAAAGTAGTGGGGTATTATTTGCACACAAATAAAAGAAAATTAAAACCAAAAAAGAAACTCCCTACTAAGGACCCTCATCCATCTGTTTTTCTTTAGGGATGCTTTAACATTAGCTAAATATCACTTATTTACACCTGAAGAAGTTAAATGATCTTGTTCCCATGAACTCTCTTACAAATGCTGTCCTGGCCTGTGATTTATATAAAAGTAGCTGTTCCCTTAATTTTATTCACAATAGCTTCATTCTTACCGTATGAACCTGCTTTGTCAGTATTCACTTTGATTTATGGAAGATTTCAAACTACCAAAATAACTATCCCTTTTCTTTTCATTAAAGCTAATCCCCACAAAGACACTTTCATCTGCTGATTAGTCATGCTTCAGCTAACCAGAGGCTAAGTTATTGATGTGTTAAAGATGTAATCGCAGAGATTCAAGACCACTGAAGAAAATTCAACGTGTTGTTTGACAGTGTCAGAATTTAGCAGTGTCTTGGCTTTTTGAACCAGCCTGGGTAGCACATGCTCAGCAGAATGGTCAAATCTCCTCAGTTAAGCTGCAGGCAAGAAAGGCTGTGTTAGGAAGTGTTTCAAGTCCACAGACATGGTGCATTGAAGATCATGAAAAGAAAGGGTAGGGATTTCCAAAATACTTCAGGGAAGTTGGAGCCCCACCTCATGCAGCATGAACAAACTGAACTTCACTGTTTCTCAAGACTGCACCCAGCTTTTTAAACCAAAGGGGCAACACATTTTGCATAATAAATTGCACCTGTAATTGATCATCATGGCTCACGTTTCCCAAGCCTTGTCTTATATGAATGTTTATTTAGAAATTATCTAAGCAAACCCATCTTGTGCCTTTTCATGCTCTGACCATTGTGAAACAATAATTTCTTCCTGCCCATCACTGTCTCTAAGTGATTTTACATTTAGAGAAGGACGAGTTCAAATACTAGAAGCATTTTCCCATGAACTGATTATCATTGCAAATGTTTAACGTAATAGTTTGATGTGCTGTAGATGTGCTAAGGAGAATAAGGACTTGTAGAGCTCTAGAAACTTGTCTCTGAAACCTAGTGGTAATGGAGGTCTTCAAGACTAATTTACCACCCAGTTAAGCAGTTTGCATTATGCTTTAAAAAAGGGGACATGACAAGCCTGAACTGCCACTTTCAGCAGCCAGGACTTGTCTGACTCAGCTGTGATTGGCAGCTACATGACACATATTTAACTTCATGAGAATCCACCCTTTTCACAGCTACACCACAACTCACTCAGGTATATGTGTATTCAGGGCTGATGCTTCAGTATCTTGAACTTAATAGCTGTGTGCTGTTTAAGAAATTAAACATGTGTGAGACCTGCTCTAAATCCTTACTGACTTTACAACTGGCATGTAGAGGTCTCCAAGCAATAATCACCTTAATACTTGTGCAATCACCTTTTGGGACATAAACATATATTCAGTTGCTATTACTCATAATCCTCGAGCCACATTAAGAACCACTCCACTTGGGTCTCCTCCGTCTTTGATAGATAACTGCAAATTAGCAACAGCAGGCAGCCACCGTGGATGTCGCAGTCAGCCTGGGCTGGAAAATGGTTTAGCTGGTTTTGGGTAGTAAGGAACCTTAACAGATACACCCTGCTGAGCCTGAGCTGGCTGCCTTCTGGGCTAGGCAAAGTGTCCCCAGGCTGAAGGACATGACTGCATGGAGACCACTACACAGAGGCTCAAGTGGGCCCTGGCCCAAATGACACAATTGCACCGGCACAGCAGTTGGGCTGGCTCTGTGCACCCACCAAAGCATCACTGCAGGAGTCCTCCTGAATTCACTTTGTGCTGCTCCTCTCCCACAGCCCTGTTACACAAATAGCCAAGCACTGACTGCACTACGATGCCACTTTGTCCCATTTTCAAAACTGCTGCGTGGATGAGCCCACACTCCCTCATCACTCGTTCTGTTAGATGAGCTACAGGCTGCTCCATGTTTGGACCTTCTGTTCCATAATCTTACCATTACTTATGTTTGACCTGGATCAGCACAGACATATGCCTTTCCTCTCTTCCGTGATTCAATCTCAAATGCTCTTCACTGATAGACATGGTTCTCATTTCCATTTTCATGTAGTGTGATAGAAGACACCAATGATGCTGCTTCTTCCATGTCCAGCCTTGTACTCATAGCCTGTATGCTTTTCCTCTGTGTTTTTCCCCACGGTTGACATTTCACCCACATTATGTCAGTCTTCCTTACTTTGCAGCATAAGCTCATTATGTGTCCTTACTGTTTATTAAATCCATGAGCCAGATCAGAATCTCCCTTTCCTCATGGATATTAGCACAGAGCAGTATGTACAGGGTTCATGGAAGCCAGCTTTCTGCCTCCTTTCTAGCAGCTGCTTCTTCATCTGGTGTATTTCTGGACAGACAGCCTCCAGTTCCAGGGCAAATACTGCTCCACAAGGAATGTTCTTGGAATCCTCTGGCTGAGCTTGGTCTGTGAGCCCAAATCCACTGAGCACATATAAATTGGTCCATTGTTAATTTGCGCTGGAAAGCCCCGCTGAGTGTAGTAATATGCCAGGAACACAAATCTCTGAGATCCTCTTTTCAATTGAAATGGCTTCTCCTCACTCACTTCATTTACCTTTCAGCTTTGTCCTGGCCACCCAAGACTGATCACTGCTCCACACACCATATCAAAGATTTGCTCCATCTAGGCACAAATCACGCTTGGAAGGGGCATTGAACTCTGGACTGCAACTGACCTGGTCCTGCAGATTGTCTGCTGCATGATGCCCTGTGGAGTCCTGTGTCAGCCACTTGTTTGGTACTGCTATTACAGAAAATAAGCCAAATGAGGTTATTGAGACCTTACCCCTCACATATAGTAGAGTTCTGCATTATCTGCAGCTGGGACAGTCTGACCTTAGGCTGCATGGCAAATCGAAAAAACTCCACAAACTCTTTCAATGCTCAGACTAAATCAAGTCTGCTCTGATTTGTGTCAGGGTCACCACTCATGTTTGTTTTGTGATTGCACATTTAAGGCAAGAGTTTAGCTCCTATACCTTGTGCAGCCTAAAGGGAAGACTTAAGAATTTGACCTCCCTTTTGAAATACCTTCATTTCTTCACTTTTGAGGAACGATCAGTTACTGTGAGCGAACGATCAGATTAAAATGTACAAAATCACTCATAATCTGTGTATGTCAAATTCCAAGGAAATTAGGCTATTACTAGTGAAGAAAGACAGCACAGAGGAAAAGCATGTTTTCACTGTGACCTGGCAGTTCACTGACTCAGAGACAGGCTATCTGTACCAGATCTGTGAAGCAATCCAGAATATTTCAACCAGCTGGGTTGGATAATGCTGATACACATGAGACAGAGCCAATAGTTGTATCTCACAAAGGCTGTAACAGTCCTCAGTGTAACTAACAGGTGGTGTGTTGTTCCAGAGGCTTTGCATGATTCCACCCCACTTTAAGACTAATGAAAAACAGTGTAGTTGGCATCCATATTGAGTGTCCGTCGACCTCTGATTTCTGTGAGTAGGTAAGTACTGATTACACAGGTAATCAGTTTGTGCAGCTCCATGAGTGACTCTTCATCCCCATTGCAGTGTCTGGAAAATTGTACATGGATATGGTAAGGAGTGTGTCTTGTTCCTTTAGCCCACGCAGCATTTTCACCTGATACTGAGACGAGCACCCAGTTCCTTCACCTCTGCGTTGCAGATCTCATCAAGAACCACCAACTGATTCTTTCTGAAAGGACACCCCATTATTCAGTTTGCAAATACTGATGTAAATCCCTTTATCAATGGCTTATCAACCTTTTCTCATCTTGTTACTTAGGACGATTTTACAGCTATCCTCATAAGACCCTGACAAGATTTCTCGATAACCATATGACCAGAAAGGTAGCCAGTAGGTGGCTTTCTAAGCCCTCCTTTCTTCTTCTTTCAGGTAGCTTTCTTTACGGAGAGCTGAACTACAGCAGCAGTGGTCTTATCCTGTGGCACAGGTGTCACTAGCATTAATAAAACCCCAAACATCTTCAGGTGATACACAAATACCAGCTGAATGCTTCTGCCTCTGCATGGCCTGAAACACAGCTAACAGCTTCTCTGTGATGGCACCTGAAAAATCACCCCTGAGGACCCTCAGGCTTAGAGTAAAATTTACCCATGCAAGACAAGCTACTTTCTCTGTTGAGTACTTGGGCATGTTCTTTGACCTCCTTACTTGTTTTTCCCTCCAGAAAAGTGTGAAGTTTGTCTCCAGTAGGTTCCTGGTATGTCTCCTGTAGTCTTCCAAAACATGCTGGTGGTATGACTAATGAAGTAGGAGTAGATGAGCAAAAACATTTTCACTTTCTCTGTAGCAGTTGTATCTATGCTAGTATCTCAAACTCTGCCAGCCCTGAGACCTAGAAGCATATTCTCGGTACATCCATGCTCCTGAGCTTTCTTGCCCACCAAAGCATGGGACACGCAGATTCACTCTACCTATGGATCTAACCCATGGCTTGTGCCATCTCCTGACACAGGCAGGGAAAATTTTGGGAGAATGTTACTCAGCATTAGCCAGAAATATGCCAAGAACCTCAGCAACAGTTGAGCAACATAAACACATTTTGATGCCTGGGAACATTTCTTGGTACTATTGTTTTATTTTTTCCATTATATTGCTCAAAAAACTTGAGCCCTTTTTAACAACTTTCCAGTTGAATATCTCCTAGATCCAAGATGTAATTACTCGAGGGTAGTAATTCCTGGTTGATAAAAGAAATCCTCCTGGAGAGCACTTTGCAGACAATCTAAGTGACAGCACAGAGATTTTTATGTGTTTTTCAGGGCATGTTCAGCTCTTGGTGATATGGTTGGAACATTCTGCTTATGCTTAGAAATCTATGGGACAGGAATTCCTGGTCCCACCTCTTGCTCATATTCTTTGGCTACTCATGGCATAGAAATTGTCTGGCTGCTGTGCAGACTTATGGAGAAGGTAGAGTGAATCCTACTTGCAGTGTGAGTGTGTCCTTTATTCCAGGCTATTCTTTCACTGGAGAAGTTCATAACAACTGGTTGGGTGTAGGGAAGCTGAATCTGATGTCATGCCATCTGTATAATTTCTGCTGCAACCCATGAATTCACTAGTGAGTTTATCTCTTTCATGTTCCTTGAAAAACAAAAGCAGCCTAAGTTATTTCAAGTGGGCATGTTGAAGCCTTGCTGGTGCAAGTGCTACAGGGTAGTATAAACCATCTCATTCTTTGACAGTGGCAGAAGATCCTTAATGCTCATATGAATCTAGGAATTGATGGTAACAAATGTTTTGTCTGGTGCCTCTTCATCAAAGTTAGTAGGATAGCTACAAGCTAGGGTGTTTCTACCTCCTCCACTCTCATTATTGCTTAGAATCAAGTGCCAGAGTAATTAGTTCATTGCTGAAGAACTTTACAATGCTTTTCTTAGCAGATCTCATATCCCACACAAGACAACAACTCACAGGTCTGAGTCCAAATACAAGAGGGTATTCCAGCTGGGACTGAGATAGAAAAAAACATTAACGTTCTATTACTTCAAGCCAGTTCATGCAGTCCATGTCCTCCACTGGAGTACCACCCACCAGTCCAGATGACTCTGGATTCATCTCATACGCTCCCAGCCGAGCATACAGGACAGACAACACTCACAGTGTACATAAGAGTGATAAAATTCAGCTCTTATCTCCATGTCAAAGGGCCCCAGGCTGTGGATCACAAATGTAAATGAGAGCAGCTGAATGCTTTTCCATTTTTGCTTTTGTTTTTACCATGGGGTTTGAAGTGTCACATTCTGTAATATAACTTCCCTTTTCTAGTCACAAACAAATGACATCTGGCCACTTTCAATAATAAACTTGAAGAGAGGGGACATTTTCCTTCAGCTTGTTGCGCCCCTTCTTAACCTTCAAATTCCAATGAGAGCTAAGGAGAAGGAAAACTTTTCAAAAAATAATCCCCTAATGATTAAACTCACCGATGGAGAAAAACTTTGCTTTGAGTCTCTGAGTACCATTTGCCTCACACAATCTCAAACATCCTGACACAGTTAATGCTTGAGGAGCTGTTTGCTGCTCCCACTCTCATTCTTACATCATACAGGAAACCCTTGCAGGAAATGAAAGTTCAGCCAGCCTTCTCCTCCCTCAACACCTTGAGCTTACAAGTCTAAGACAGAAAGCATACAAGAATAAAGGTGGGGTAAGAGCACTGGAGAAGCAGGCCAGACACAGATAAATCACACACCTTGATTTTCCTGTCTGGCACAACAGGAAACAGTTTTCTTTCTGGAGGTGCTTCTGTGAAATTATCTGGGTTTCACTGAGGAGGAAGTTTTCACTATCTATCCCACATGGGGGCTTGTCATTCAGGGTTGTGTAGGCTGAGTCTGCTTTGTGCCTGTGTCGCCTCAGTGGGCATTTTTAAAGTAATACAAATAAATTAAATAACACTCTTTCTTTTAAATTAAAAGAATGGGCTCCTAGCTCTTGATGTACCCCCAATCTGAATATTCTTGACACCACAAGGATGTGATGGAACCCATTGTTTGCATGGAAAAAGTATGCTTTCAACCAGACTCGCCCAGCTCTTTTAAACTGGGAGCAGAGAATGGCTGAGGTTATCAAGATGAATAAAAATTGGGGAAGGCATTGTGAGCAGAGGAAATGAAAAGCTCTTTTCTTCTTCTGTTCTTAGTCAACAGAAATACCAGACACATAATTTTAAAGGTTCAGGCCAAACCACTACCAATGGTGCAATACTGAAGAGGCAATTTAGGGACTGTGAGTGGAACTGCAAGGCCTCCTCCTGATGATCTACAGGAGCTTCTTTTGGAGCCAATTCAGGACAAGGGAAAGATTCCCTATGGTTTTCCTATGAGTTGGATAGTGGCACCATCCCTGCCACCACAAATGGTTAAAGATTTTCCAGATAAATTTTTCTCTTTCTGATGAAAACACGGTATGTGGAAACTGATTTCTCTTGAAAATACTGAAATGCTAAATGGAAATGCACCATTTTTGCTTCCAGTTCTGCCTGCCTGCCCAGCCAGCTGCTGCTCAGTTCCCTTCTAGCTCCCTGGGCAGGCGCAGGACTTCTGTCTTGCAAAGTGCTTGTAAAAACACCTTTTGGTTCCGAAACACTAGGAAATGCCACAGCAAGAGTTGTCTGTTTTTGTTAAAGCAAATCTACAGCTTTTGCCAAAGCAAAGCTAATGGGGACTGCAGGAGCCAGGCAGAGATTCAAACTTCTGGACTGACATCATCACAATCTGAAACAAGGAAATTTATTTTAAAAAAAAGGTATGACACTTTCCCATGAACTCACATAACAGCAGAAAGCTCTCCAGGTTTCTGTGGAATACAAGGCCTGCTTGTGAGTCTCCTACCAAAAGGCACTGGCAGCCCTCCCCAGCCCAGGTGGGTTCACCAGCCCATGACTCCATGACTGCTTCTGCTCAGGACGCACCAGGGATGCCGTGCCCTTGTGGAGTGCAGTGTCACCCAGATCTCCTTAAATGCATTCCTCTCCTTCGGAGGCAAGCTGCATTCCCCCAGACACTCCTTGGGAGCACATTTCCCTGCAGGAAAATGCAAGTGAACCTCTTGTGGTGCACGAAGGAAATGCCTCGGCATCCTGTCCCGTCCCACAGACATGGCCGGCTTTTATCGTTTTGCTGCACGTGGCTGTAGAAGTCTCCAAGACGCTCCTGATTCGTGCTGTAGAACTCTCTAAATCAGTTGGGAATCAACAGCGCTACTGCGCAGCCTACAAGATTTTGGAGCATTACCTGGTAACACGTGACAGGAAAAAACTCTACCAGGGAGGTGTGGCTCCCCGGCCGCCCTTGTTTACAGGGTTTGTGTCCTGGCATGTCACCCGACGCCCTGCCAAAGAGCCGCCTCTGTGCCCGCCTTGCTGCCGGGGCACACACACGCGTTTTGGAAATGAGAAAATAACTGTGATACCCACGTCCATCTACAGAAGAGTCCACCATGGAAGCAAGCAACAGGGCTGGCGAGCCTACTGACACTGTGAGGCTCATGAAATCTCACTTCAAACCCCACAAACCTGAGATTTTAAACCATTATCATAGGATTGGTCTCATCCTTTGTGCCTTCGGAGTCTGTGATCCTCCACGGTTTGTGCTTCTCACAGCTTTTCTTGCTGCAAGGCTTCTAGGAAAAAGAGTATGGAATCTCCTAGGATGAGTCACAACACGTGGCCAGACTGTTCTGTGGTGATGCAAGGGAAAACACAGCAGTGCTGGTTAGGGACAGTCAACTCTAACCCCCTGACTCTGCCCGAGGATACAGAAACTCAGGACCATGTTACTGAACGTGGGTTGCTGACTCCTGAGCAGTTGTATTCTGTTCCCATCTCCCATTCAGAGGGGATGCTCTGGGAATCAGCTTAGCTTTCTAGTCCATGAGAAGTTCACCCATAGTTTACATTTTCCAATATTTTCTTGGTGACTAACAGTGTTAGTGAACTCTGAGGAGAACAATCTTTCTGCTGCCGGGTGACCAGCTTGTTTTGCAGGTCCCAGCCTCATCTCTGGCTCTCCCTGCTTGCAGCCTGGTGTCCAAACACTTTCTTTGTCCCTGAAACCCTATGGTCCAGTGCTTTACAGCCTGTCCTGCGTCTTCCTGAACTGCTACAAAATCTCCTTCCAAAAGCTATCATTCATCACTTTGTTCCTGATGAGAGTCGTTGATCAAAGCAAAAATGTGGCTCGTTGTACTTGCCACTATCAGAGAATCCCACAAGGCATATCTGATGTGAGCACCCATGTTCCCAGCAGCCAGGCAAATTGTAATCATGATTAGATGCACACTGCCCCCAGAAAAGGGCTTGGCTGAGGCTAGACAGTTATTTGGGGCCCCTATGGGGTGAAAACACTGACTGTGCATGGAAAAAGAAGGAACAAAACAATCACCATGGCAGTTCTGGACCCTCTGCAAAGGGCCCAGAGCAGAGAGCGTGTGTGGGCACACACTCAGAACTCCCTCCCACCCACTTACAGTGTGCAGGAACATGGCCTGGCTTGGAAAATCACAGTGTGAGTACATCGCCTGACTGACACAGAAAAGTTTCTCTGTTTATGGAAAAACTACCAAAAACAGGGCCTGAGTGGATTCTTTCATAATCAAGATCATTTTCTCTCCCACAAGCAGGAAAGCAGAGGGGCATTGCAAGAGAGGGAGATTTTGTTAAGCGGATTAACATATTAACTAAAAATAAAGATTGGACATATTTGGAATTCTAAGATAATCTTGCTTTTCTGGTGACAATATAAAAAACCCTCAAGCCTCTCTCCTCTGCTTTCTGTAGCATTCCAATTCATTCTAGCCCGTTAAGTCATGAGTTTATCTATACTTTACATAAAAAAGATATGTCTCTGCCTAGAGCACATGCTGACATTTGGGTACAGATGATCTAGTGATTGGCATATTTTGATTCATCAACCCAATGCTGAATACATTACCAGAAGATTTGTTTTGAAATAAAAAATTGTTCTTTTTTGATTTAATTACTTCAAATGTTTTCCCCATATAGCATCTCCCTTTCATTTTGTTCATCCAAACTCATGAGCCTGATCAGGAAGTGGATCCTTTAAAACCCCTTATAGCCTCCACTTAGCCTAAAGTGCCAAACCTCCCTGCCCTTCCAACAGCAGTCTTGGTGCTGTGCTTGAGTCCGTAGCAGTCTGAGCTGGGGAGACATCCCTTGGGGATAATGGTGTCCCTCCTGAGGCTGTGCTGTTTTGACTTGGCCACTTCCAGCCATTTCAGCTGGCTTGGGTACCTACTGATGCTGTGTCCTCCGTGGTGCTCACTGTGCAGTGTGCAGGCACGCACAGGCTTTTGCTCTTCTCCACAATCATAACTTCTCCTTGGCTTTTTCTGCTGCATGTTTGATTAAGCAAGCAAATACATGGAGCTCCAGTTTCTCCGTGCGTCCCCCTCCCTCCCATCAAGGCAGAACAATCTCACAGGTGGTTGGAGGATCACCCCAGGATGTTGCCCTGGGGGATTATCTATGGCATCCTTTTAGGAGAGTGCCCAGAAAGCCAGCAGCTCCGCAGGGGACTCAGTGCCTCCATTGCCTGTGTTATCTCCAGCATGTGTAAATGCAGGTAACTGGTTTACTTTCCAATCTGTCAGCCCCAAGGGGAGCCTTTTGGTGCACACACCCAGTGCAGACTTGGTGACCAATTTTACTACTGCAGTTCAAAGTTATGGGGGTTTCAGACTCTCCTCTCCCAATCCAGTAGAAAGCACAAGATGCCCCATGGGGAATTATTTTGGCTACCCACCAATGGCACAGCCTGGGTGCCTGCTGGCACAGTGTGTCGGCTGGCTAGCAAGCAACCACTTACCTCCCTGTTGGGGCAAGCCTATCCTATGACTCCAATCTACCTTACTCTCCTACAGCTTAAAGTATTTTCTTCTTTCGATCTGCAAAGACAGCTGAAATCTCTCAAGAATTAATGAAAAATAAATGCCATAGCAATCTTCCCTAGGAACCTTCCAATGGGTTTATATGCATATGTGTGAGTGTTTATGTGTACACATATGCACACACACAGACTGCATCATTTCAGCAGGGGACTTTCTATTTTACATTCTTCTCGGGCTAACACTTGCACTTTAATACCAGATATCACTGTGAGACATAATGAGGGTCATTAAATGTATTTATTAGCTTATTAAAGTGAACTGCCTTCACTGTTGCAGCTGGCCTGTGTTTTATAGAAACCCCAGCAAATCCCCAAAGTCACACAACAGGAGCCCAACACACTTTAGCTGATGACAGAGTAAATATCAAATTTACTAGGGCTAGCAAGTGGCAAACACAGTTCTGGTATGTTATTTGAAAACCTGCCATGAGGCATAATACGTAATTCTCAGCTCATAAGGGTAGAGTTGATTTGGAAGGAAATATGAGAAGAATTTGATAGGATTTAGTAATATTTTCAGGGATACAGTTTAATTATAGGCAGTCAGGAAGCTCTTAGATACTAGCTGTGGGTCTCTAAATAACCATTATAGGCAGATGAAAAACTTCAGCTGGCTATATGAGCTGATCTAATGTGGATTTTAGTCATAACACATGAGATAGATACACCTGAAGTGCCCCTATCTTTAACAAAGTCTATGTGGAAAATAAGTTTATATTTTGAGTTAAGTTCAGGAAAGAACAGAAAGACCTAGTGGGTGCTGATTGTCTCAACAAGGTGTACCTGGGAGTGCCCAGATAAATTCATTTATGTTTTTTCACCAGGCAACCTTTGTTTCTCACAGGCTGCAGTCTGTGAAGCAGCTTTTTTCTGATTTTTAAGACATGCATGTTTCTTCTTTGACTTGGGAGTTCCTCAACCCTCATTTCAAGCACTCAAGGCACTGCAATAGCAGGGTGTTCTCAGTGACCCAAGCACAGATGGAGGCAAGTATGGCTGGTGTAGGATGGGGTTCTGTTGCTCAGCACCTCCTCTCAGGAACTTGTTTGGGGAGAAACACTGCTGAGGAGCCCAGATGGAGTAAGCCCCTCACTGTGGGGATGGGCAGGAAGCTCTGCCCCAGATAAGCCCCAGGAGGGCTGGATTTAATCTGCCAGCCCCACAGATTCAGCAAAGGTTGGGATCCCGAAATTGTACTGGGACAGTGCTGCCCTTTAACCCTCACTTTCAGGTAGTCCTGTGTGTGTGAAGATGATGGAAAAGGTTCCAACTCTCTCAGACATTTCCTGAGCTGTTCCTCCAGGGCAAAGATCAGCAGATCGGATAGATAGATAGGTAGACAGATAGATGGATAGATGCAGTATCAATAGATGCAGAATCAGGGACACTTTTGGCTGGAGATGGCTCCAGAAAGAAATCAGAAATCAGAAAGGAATTAATCACAAGGAAGTAGACTTTGTTTTTAAAACCTCCTCTCATCCAAACAGCCCTCTCAAATCTGGTTGGGAGTAGTCTCTCAGGACACTGGATGAGCAATGAAGCCAGGTGAAGACAGAAGAGCTGCTCAGCCGCTGTGAGATAGCTGTGACTAAGAATGATGACCACTGTCTGCCTTAATCAAAAAAAAAATAATCCTGTGTCCCTTTTCACTCCCATTGCAAGGAACTCACGAATGGTTTTGCATCATTTTCCATAAAGCAGAAGGAAAACCCCTGCTGAGGTATTTTTACTCTCACTCTATCTCACTGTCCTGCTCTAACACCCACAGTTCTCCTGAAGATACAGTCACCGCTTATTCAAAGTTCAAGTGTAGGGGGACCCTGAGCTGTTCTGCCAAAAGCGTTCCCCTTCCCCCTCCACCCCCGCCTGAATCACTGGCAGCAAACATAATGGCAAAGGGTGTCACATTCTTCTTACCGTAATTCTGTAAAGGAGACTGGGATATTTTCCGAGATTTCTTGTAAAGCTGGATGCAAGCAACTCTCTGTGTGTGTGTGTGTGTGTGTGTGTACATGTGTGCACACCCAAGTGCCAGTAAATCATTTGAAACTCACATATTTGGAAAACTACTGGCCGATTTGGCTGTTTTCTTGTAACTGTGTGTATTCAAATTATAATTGAAGATTTACGTCTTCAGGCTTTATTCTTCCAAGCTCTTTGTTAAATTTCATATATGAATAACACGAAAGCATATCCCAGATAGCCGAAAGGCATGAATTGTAAGTGCCCACACCTCCATACACACATTTTTATAATGGCTTAGGCTGACATGAGCCAGGAAATTCAGAGTTTGGTCTCACATGGTCTTAATTCATACCTTTGAACACACAAAATCTTCTCCCTATAGGGTTATATTTTAAAAATAGCCAGTGGGACTTAACCCCAAATTTCTGTGCAACTCTGATTACATTGGCTCTTTCTTTTTCAGCTTTATCTTTTACAGAGTTTCTTGCTCATTTTTCAGAAAGATAACAGTTAGAAAGAGGGACTGGGAAAATACTAATTAGTTTTCTATAAGACCAATGTTATTTTTTAAGTGCTGGGGTATATTTTTTCAGTTTATTATACCTTAAGCATGTGTGTATTTTATATGCTCTTACCAACACAGTGAAAGATACTGTAATTAAATGATCCAAGGACTCAACAGTTAAGAAATGCCAGAATAAATTGCTTGCAGAAGTCTGTTCACTTTTCTTACACTTATGTCCAAGGAGATGGCTTTGACTTAGGGCCAATGCACATTCACTCTGGCACTTGCCCTTATCAGATCCCTCTGCCCTCTGTGTCCTCCTGGATCGCTGTCACCTTGGCCAGTCAAGGCCAGTCATCCAAAGTGATCATCACATCCCAGCCTCTCATCCCTCTTACCCTGTTTTTCCACGTGTCTCCTAAGCTCCTGGCCCACAAATGCCAGAGTAATCTGCCAGCTCTCCTCTCAAAGCATGGGTCTCACAGAAAACTGGCACATCACCGTGGAGAGAAATTGTCTGTAGATCAGGTGATTATTTTTCACATACACAAACACACCATCTATCAAGTCTCCCACACACTTCACCTGCCACCTGCCCAAGTCAGTAGAGGATAAACTAATTCCAGTTTGCTGATGAGGGCAAAGGAAGGATGTAGGGGCTAAAGACAGGAGATGAGAGTTTAAAACCAACCCACATTTGCTTGAGCTGAGCAGTCTGGACACAGGACAACCTATGAGACCTGACTGTTTATCTGCTGCTGCAGTCAGCAATTTGTCAGAGAGCTGTGCACATCTGGTTGCCTGAGCTGCTCTACATTTGGAAATTGGAAGATTTCTAGTTACCCAAAGGAAAAGACTTACAGGTCTGGTGGGCCTGACTTTGGCAAAGAGCAAGAAATTGAAACTCTAGCCCCTTCTACCCACCCACTTTTTTTCCTTGGGCATAAAGATGTCCCATCCCAGCTTGCTTTGGCCCTGAGGCCAAAAACGGAAAGAAGAAAACTGGGTCTCTGACAAAGAGTAGGTCTTTCGTCTAGGAAACAAACCTGAAATGTTCTGACTGAAGAAGAAGCATTAGCCTAAGCTGTGCCACCCCTGCCTGCAAAAGGACCTTTCCCACCACACAGCTCCTCAGAGCCTCCCTTAGCTGAAGCTGAGTCAGAAGTAAATGAGGCAGCATGGACTGGACCATGGCCCCACAGCTGAATGTTCTGGGACTTGCCTGAAAAGCAGCTGAATTCTGGTCACTTATTCAGTATTTTCATTTTTAACTCAGTGACAAGACAGTTTAAAAAATGCATTTCCAAGACTCCCCAAAAACAGGCTACAGTGTCATACCACTTCCTATGTTGCCTGGGTGGTTTTCTTGCATTACTAAATTTGTCCAGACATGTGATTCTGAGAAAAGCCTGGGGAGAGGCAGTATCCCAAATGGAGCACAGGCTGACAGCAATGTGAAACAGGGAGCAAAAGGACCGTCACCTGCAGCTTGAGACCTCCAGAGAATGGATAGTTTCTGATTTTTTTTGTAAGTAAACAGAATTGCCTCAGAGAGACAGCTGACTCCATCTTCTGTTTCCCATGCAACACCTGCAGCTCCACATATTTGGCTAAAGTTTGGGTCAAAAAAAAAGGGTAACATTAATATAATCAAAGTAATGTAATGGATTTAACACAGTGAATGATTTCTAAACAGCCCAAGATATTTTGGGCTGTGGACTGTTGGGATTTGGGACTTAAGACTTGTCAGTGTTTTCCAAAAATGCCAGTGGGCATTTAGGATATACAGTATACCTTCAATGACAGCTTAATTGACACTATGTTCCCAGTGAGCTAGAAAGGCTTTTGTCCGTGTGGAAACATTTCCAGTGCCTTCAAAAGTTGTGTTTTAGGTCTTCAGTTCTGGTTCTGTCCCTCTCCCCCATTTCCAACTGGGGAGAACAGGACTAAGAGTGCTGAAGACCACAGTCCTGGCATTGCCCACTATACAGCTGATCATAAAGAACATGTAGGATTCTCATCCTGAAAAAAAAAAATCTCTGAATCATATCCTGAGTATTCCCTAAACTCTATATCATATTACTTACTTTTTCCAGTTTCCTCCATTGCATTTTTATTCCCAGCTTTATTCACGGCATCTTCCAAAGCTCTGCCGGTTTACCTCCATTGAGTAGTTCCTTAGTTTACATCTCTCAATACAGATTTTGTCTTTGGTTGAAAGGATGTCCCTCCATCCCCTCCCGATCCTACATATTCTCATAAATCTTTGAAAAACCCTGTTGATAAAGACCTGCTTGTTGGTTGTTCCCACTGCCTTGGCAGGTAAACCAGCCTGGAGGAACAAGGAGTTCTCTACCCTCATGCCAGTGGAGGTACAGCCTCCCTTCCCCTGTTGCCAGCAGTCTCCAAGAGTACAGAATAAGAAAAAAAGTACCCCTAAAGAGCCAAGGAAATGTGACACTGTCGAAATTCAGGTAAAAGGTTTTTTTACACTAGCTGCTTTGTGTGGTTGGGAACACTGATGTGGTAAGGAAGCAGTGGAAGCTGTTTTCTTGCCTTTCAGCAGAGGCAGCAGCAATTGACTGGGTTTAATATAGTGTCACTTACGAGAGATGTATGGAAAACTGCTGTGAGCAGTAGCAAACTGCTTGCCACTCCGCAGATTTTACACAGAATGAGCTATGGGTTCTAGATGCAGACTGGGGGTGCTGAAAGAGAGGAGGCAAAGATGAGAGCTGTGGCACGTGTGTGCCCATACCCAAAATCCCTCACTACAAAGCCCAGCCTAGAAGCTGTACCATTTCAAACAGAGGAAACTCTAGAAAAGACAACCATAAGCAACTGCTCTGTGAGGAAATAACAGATTTAAAACCTAAAATATCTTTTTCATTCTTTACTTCTAGTCCACTCAAGTTTCAGTTGTTTCAAAGGACTTTCTTAAAAGAAGAAAAAAAAAAGAAAAAAAAGAGAAAAGCACCTGAGAAGCAATTTGAGCTTATGCTTTGTGTAAGTCTCTAGCTTGAACTCATGAAAGCATTTTGCTTTATCTTTGATTCGAGACACAGGCTGCTCAGCTCACTAACACGTCAGAGCCTACAACTTAACTCATGCTCCTGCAACCCAGAGATTTATCTAAAGGATCCATCCCACTGATCTATTTTTATTATCTTGGTTTATTGTTCATTTCCCAGTAGAAGATCTTTTTCAAACTCATTGATGGACTTTTTGGGTGTTAGCTACTGAGATGCTGAATACACAGGTGTTCTGAAAAGCATGAAATATTGGGTTGCAGAATAACTGATGTGATCTTTTGACTTTTGCATCTTATTGTTAAAAAAAAAAAAAAGAAGAAGAAAAAGCATCAATTGACTATATTTCATTGGAGCTTTTTGTCCAGCAAAGAGGCCAGATGAACTTCTTAATTCTGCATTTCATTTTGGGACCTTATGTGCAATATCAAACAGAGTAAGTGAATTGCATGAGTCCCTGATTCAGCACATGCAGACCCTTGTCGCTGAAGTTTCCCAGTCAATCTATCCTCTTCCCCCCACCCCTGACATAAATAAAGTCAGGAGTGGAAGATTCCCTTCAAGGAAATTTATCTCTTTGACAGTCAAACAGGTGGTGAAGTTAATGCAAACCCTCAGGAGAACTTGGTTGGTAAGAAGGGCTCTGCAATAACTAACCACAATGATTTACAAGGGACTAAATTGCCAGATTAGGCCTTGATAATTTTTCAACTCTTGACTTCATTATTACCTTGTGGATCTGGATCTTACATCACCTCTAGGAATGCCTGGGATCAAATTAAAGTGGAAACACCTGGTTGAAAGTCAGTGCAAAATACAGATTTAAGAACTAGGGGGGTGTTTGTTTGCTGGATCTGCTTTTCATGCATTGTAGACAGCTATAAAATTCTGTTTCTTTGTTCAAGCTTTGTTTTCAAATGCCAGTTTGCTTTTCATGTGTGCTTGCTAATAATCACTGCTCTTTGCAAGCACACTCACTGCTTAGATATCTACAGATCTGTCATGTGAAGCAGATTTCAAAGTTAAATGGACTGTCCAAGTGAGTCAAGCTACAAGACTTAGATCGGTTCGAAAGCCTGTGGTTTGATCTAGCACAGCATGACTGTCTAAGGAAGAAGGCAGAGGTACTCATGCAGCAAGGATTTGCACAAAAAAATATGATCTAGTAGTTAAGATAAAATGCAAATAATTTTTTTTAAGTAATCTGTGAGAACAAAAAACAATTTTTGCCAGGAATCTGTAGCTGGAACAAACCAGTGGAACTCAAAGGAGCAGTAGACAGTGATTTAATGTCACAGTACTGCAACCACACAGCTCTGTTTGAGGAGAGTCTCCTACAAGCCCTTATGCTTTTCTTCCCTCTTCATCCTAGTTGTCCTTCAGCAGCTCTCCTGCTCAGCTGGGGAGCTGCAGCCAGCACTCATGACTGGGTTTCCATGAGCCAGGGAATTCAGCACTGGCACAGGAGAAGCAAAGCGATATGACACTACAGCAGTAGGAACCCTTCACAGGGCACCAGGTGGAAAGTCAACAATTTATCTAGTCGAGGCAGCGGCCAGGCCACTTAATGAGAAGATTGCTATTTATAGAGCAGAAGTCCTTTCAGGTAGTTCTGCTGCTGGCACAGAAGCAATGGCTGCTTCATCAGAGAAAGTCTCTAGCTCCAGTGAGTCCTGTTGATTTTAATGACACCCTGCCTGGGTGGCTTCAAATGACAGTTCTGGCCTAACAACCTTGATGGGTGAAAGCAGTTCTACCACACTTCCTGTGTGGAAAGACTTAATTTGATCTGGAATCATTCCTCAAGGACACCATCTCACACATGGCTGATAGCACAAGCGGGCACGACATGCCATTCAGAGACCAAGGTACTGGTGAAGCTGGGAAGGACTTGTTGCCAAGTTTCAGTAACCAATGCATTGTTTGATCCTCTTTAACAGATGAGATTCTCCCATGTGCGGTGCCTTTGTTAGATAGAGATGCATGTGCAACAGGCTCCTGCCTGGGAAGAAGTCAAATGTGCTTGACAGAAAGTGACTGCCCATGGGCACTGGAGCTTCCTGCAGATATGTGTCTGCCTATATCCTCACATTTGACTTTTGCAGGACTAAAGATGCTTTCATAGGGCTCTAGATGGGCAGTTCAGCACAGAGGCTTGAGCGACACCTTCTCTAGCTTAGAAGGCTGGCCCTCCATGCATGGACCAGACTGCAAGGGGTAACTCTCTCTCCTGCTTTGTTGAGGGCACTTGAAACTTCCCACTGTGGGCTGGGAGAGAAGCAAAAGCACAAAGATGATGGCAAATAACTTCCCCCTTCCCGTCATGAAAATTACATGGCAGATGGGGAGCTCTCATGCTGCCCATGCGATTGGGTTCCTGTTCCCTCTGGGACCAGACCTGGCAGCCCCAGCAGGAAGAAGAGGCCAGGATGCAGCACCTTGGCAGGTGAGAAAGCTCAGAATCCTGACCATGACACTGGAATTGTCTTCAGGGAGTGAGACTCAAGGAAAAGCTCCAGACAGTGACAGAGCAGGAAGTTACAGCAGCTGTAGGAGCTGTGGTTAATGAATTTCCCAGAGGAGCTTTAGCTTTTGCTCTGCCTTGCTCCCTCTGGCCCAGAGTGCCGTATTAGTTTCTCTGCTTCCCAGCCATCCCAGTCCCACAAGCTGTTTCTTGTAAGAATTTTCAAGGCAGCAGATTGTGTTATGAGTCCCCAGTGAGAGTATAATTTTAGGTCCGTTTCCAAATATTTAGTAACAAAGGCTTGACTTCCCAAGGTGAATCCCAGGAACACTGACAGGATCTCCACATCTGATCCTTCAAGCATCGAGGGAAGGAAAAAAATTCAAATATGCAGGGGTTTTTTTAGAAAACAAGAAACTTGGGTCCCACAAGCTCAAGGGTTGCGGAATTTCATGTGCAATTTTGTCCTTTCAGTAAAAAGGGGTTACCTTGGCTGACCTGACTGCTCTTATTAGATCCTCTTGGTCTTCAGAGGAAAAGCTCCACAGGGGACTGCAAATATTTATAATACCAAAAAGACACAGAAAGGTAAAAGATGCTTATTGGAGCCTCTGGGAACACTTACCTCCAAGTCTATTGTAGCCGCTAATTTCAGCTACAAGTTATCTTTTCCAGGTATGAAGAACTTGGGGACAAATTCTTTTCTGGTCCCTGTCCCTGTCTCAGTTCCAGCCCCAACCTGACCTGGACAGTGGCTTGGTGAAAATTACTACTCTTCCCTTCATGCAAAGGAGAAGTGAATTATTTCCTTGAGAAAACACCATCTACCAACAGCTGTGGCTCAGAAGTGCTCTGCCTATAAATAAGGATTCCATATTAATATAGTTTAAATTATTTTTTAAAACTTACTCCCAAAGCTTATAAACTCTTCATAGGCCTGTTGTTACTTAGTTTGTTATCCCGTCTAGTAAGAACAATTTCACATCTTCTAATTGCTTCACTTGTTTTAGTTTGTCACACAAAATAAAGATGCAAAAGAGACTGAACGACTGCCTGAACAACCTGGATTTTCAGAATCACTCTAGTATTCCTCCAAAATTCCCAGGTTAGTTCTGGGACTAACAGAGTGCCTTATTTTGCACATGCTAACAGATGATGTTAGTTTTAAATGTCAAAATTTTTAAAGAACCAAACAAGTGATCACTTCTTAAATAAAATACAGAGGACAATTGTTTAAATGATCTTTGTTTAGAGTCACTGTAAGCAGAACAGAGCTGGCATATTTTTTCAGGTTGTTTGGATTGTGGATACAAGAGATGAGGAAATCCACATATCAATAATTTTGCTGGACTGTTGTAGTTTATGATGTCTCCAGTGGAAGCCTTGGTCCCATCTGCCTCATGCTTATTTCCCACCACGGTGAGGACTTGCTGGACAAGAAGCTGGCAACCCTGAGCATTTCAAGCCCTGCAGTTCACAGGCAAGCCCTGGGAAAGCAGAGGCCTTGAAGAGACACTGGGCCCTTGGAGCTGTATCTGCATGAGGGCTCTCACTGCTGTTACCATGGTGAATTAAGAGGAGCCATAAGACAGGAACTCATGGCGAGACCTCTGAAGACACCAATAAAACAAAGAATACTGACACCAGCTAGATTTGGAGATATTTGGGAGACCTTAATTACACCCTCAGCTCCAGTCCTACTGTTGACATGTATCTCCTTACCTTACATGCTGATGGTTTACTAGGCAGAAGCTCTCTTCTAAAACAGCTGCAGAGGTCAATATTCCTGGCTCTCAGCATGGCAGGAAAACCTAACATCCTTAATCACTGTGGGATGCTTCCATTAACTCCCATTAACTGGTGATCTATGTAGGGACCTAACTTGTATTGAGTAACATTTGTTCTTAACATGGATCCAAGTGCACTTGCCTCTTAAGAAAATAGAACAAGTTTAAGCTAACTTTGCTTATCTGTATCTTAAGTGGTTGCATCCGAATGAAAGTTTGTAATTATCTTCTAAGGGCTTGTTTAGATGTGGTGGTTGATGGAAATGAGAGTATGACAGGTATTCCAAAGGCACTGGCTAGTCCCAAGTCCCAGAGTGCAGAACTTCTTACTCCAGAGCATTGTTTTTGTTTAAGTTGGGCTGAAACAGTTTATGCTTATTGCAAGATATAAAGGTAAGCACACACACACACACGCAACACTTCAGTGCAGCTATTTCAGAATAACTCTTGTGCAGGGCTGTGTGTAGAAGAGCCCTGATGGATGAGCTCAGGACTGTGGCTGCCTGCAGCTGCAGTGGGAAGGGAGGGCTGGATGTCAGCATGAGCAGACACTGTGCATGCACACACCCTGCAACGGGAGCTGCTAGAGTGGGTACAAAGGGGATATCCCTAGAGTCATCTTAGCACCCCATTCTTCCTCTCCCATTAAGAACACGTCCCTGGATACAGCTACTAGCTTTCCAAATGCTTCAGCATTAGCTATTCCCAATATTTTACTGCCACACCAGCTTTTATTGATAATTGGATTAGGAGAGAAAAGCTCCAGTCATCCCAGTGCCATAGGCACTAGCCCAGGCACATTGTTTGCCAAAATGTTTTCAATCAGAAGGGAGAACATTTTAAAGGCAGTTTGGTCAGCCCGTACAGACAGGGATGTGTTTAAAGTTTAATTTTTTTCTAAATGCATTATGGCTCCTTAGCTAAGTGCTACAATTGCCCTGCTTAGGAAGAGGGATCCAAACATCCTGCCAATTTACAAACACACACAAACACTTGATCCTGACTTCTGAACATTCATTATTTAGCTCAAAAGCTTTTTTTTTTTAATTTTGTGAAATAAATGAATCGTTTGTGTATTGTCAGCACTAAGCAGATAGATAAGTATGCAAGCTGGAATGTTATTTATAAAGTTGTTTTAAATATTTGGGTTGCCTACTTAAGCTATTAATTTCTTCATTTCACTGAAGCCATTATAAAGCCACACTTTCTGTCACTAGATACATCAGCATTTAATGATTGGGGCAAAAACATGACAGACTAATTAGAATACCAGGGGGCTGGGGTTTCTGTAACTACATTTTTAGCTTTGTTGGGTACTGTCTCTAGACTCTCCAGCCTTTCTTTACAAGGTGTATGACTGAACACCTGGAATTCAGGCTTAGGAGCTTCAGAAAAAAAGTAAGACTTAAAATCAACCTTCATCAACCATTCTGCCTGATCTGCTGTTTCGGGGACTGTTAGAAGACCTCATCTCTGTGATAGTTTTATTTCCTGATTGTGGGCTATGAACTTAGCTGAAGTGGAAAACTGAGCAGAGCCCCAAAGATTCTGTACTTGGAAAACCTGGGTTTTAATGGAAAGAAACAAACTCCTGAGGTTAAACACTTACCCAATTACCATTTGCATGATGATTATCTCCTTTTGTTGAACAGAGGACTTATCTCCCCAGAGACACAAGAAAAATTAGGAATCAAATTCAGAGGTTAGGTCAATGATTTTATATGCATCAAATTCTTGAGCAGGCACACATTCAGTACCACAGTGGCCCATAACTTACTCCTTTATGTGCATTCACTACATAGCTCTTATCCCTCTCAATTTTCCCAAGTTGCTCCTGAAGACAAGACTCATAAGGGTATGTCTATACACAAAAGTTAGATGATGATGGTGTTTGAATGTTAAGAATAATGGTTGCTGGTGAATTATTTATTCTTAATAATTATTATTATTTATTCTGAAGCTAAAGGGTCTTGCTCCTGATTAGCTCACCTCACTTAGGTCTTCTGCACAAGTCCTTATGAGGTAAGGTAAATATACATTTATTCTGTGTTACCAACTCTGCATACACAGACAGGCCTAACAGGGGGGAAGAACAATTTACACTACAATGGGCATTCAGCTTAGGTGTTCCAAGCTGCAACTACATTAATAAATAAAATAACCTACAAGCATACGATACAGGAAACTACTAACACCAAAAGCAATGATACTTGAAGCCTAAACTTGTCTATCTCGTTCCAATGACTGAGTGGGTACACGAAGTTTAGAGACCTGGCAACCCCAGATTCTTTTTAAAGACTAGGAAATAAAGGAAAAGCCCTAGAAGCCTCCTATAGATGAACCAGTGATGCAAATTTTCCTGCTCACTAGGAAGTACAGTGCTACAGACTTCAAACACCTTGTTTACATGGCTATAAGCTTAGCACTATTCACATGGGAGTTTTCTGAGAAAACTGTCATCAGCTGCATATCCCATCAGGTTGTTACAGCAAGACAAAAAATACCAAGAGGTGCACCCACATCAGCTCATTTGGGTTTAACAGTAAGCTTTCATTGCATTGTCCCACAGAATGAAGGAAAATGTTCCTACATTAAGCTACTAGTCTAAAGTACTAAATTACAACTTTTACCTGAGCTACTTAAACTAGGCTGGCTTTATGTGAATTAGCACAGCACAGTCTATCAGTCACAGCCCCAAAGAGACACAATTCTCATAGTTTCTGATTGTAGTGTTAAACAGAACTCTCACCCATCACATGGTATTTGCAGCAGTTTAGGGCAATATAAACAAGGGATACCCCAGTTCCCACTCTATCCTGTGACAAATCTCTTCCTGCTTCATAGGAATCACCCATGCAACTGGGAAGTCATCCAGTCAACAGAAAACCTTCTTGGAGAGCTCTTTACATGATTTTTTTTTTTTTTTTTGATGTGACTAGAGGTGACAGGAGTTTTGGGATTGTTTCCAAAATAGCTCATGTGTATAACAAACTGAATTCTTTTGGAGGTTTGAATTGAATTTAGAAGATGAAAAATTAAGAGAATGAGTTTTAGAAACATGCTCATGGAGTGCAACAGCCACAAGCTACTCCTCCCAGCCACACAGCTGAAGAACTGAGAGAAAAGGTAGTAAATTTAGAGAAACCAGGATGATCAGACATTCAATAATAAAGTAAAACTCTGCAATCCTTGAAACTTGCTTTTTAAGTAAGCATTGTAAATTGGCAGAATGCTTTATAGAACACCTTGGTATTGCTGGTCAGTTTCTTATTTTTCCTTTTCTGTCAGGCTAATAAGTGTCAAGTATCAATATATCAAACTTTAAAAGCTGCTTCTTAGTCTGACACACCAGAAAAGATTGAGACATCTCAGAAAACAAAAGTGCAATACAATGATGCTACGCAATAGAATTAAATTTGTTGTACTTGCTTTTAGTGACTTTGCTGTAAGAACATGGGAGGTAATTTGGCCCAGGGGAAATCTTCTAATGACTTTTTCAAAAGAGCATGGAATTTGGAGTAAGGGTTAATGTAAATGTTTTCTTCTACTTTCATTTAGTTTCTAAACAGAGTTAGTTAACAACACTGTTCTTGACACAGATACCAGTTTTTTATATGTGTGCTATGTATATGCAGTAATAACTACAGCTGTACTGATACCACATCTACTTTTTAACTCACTAAAACTGCATCCAGACCAGATCAGTTTTTCATAAACCTGAATGCAGCTCTATAGAACAACAAAATTAATATTCTTCATAAGCTCTTTGACCAACTACTTCATCTGTGAGTTTAGAAGACGAAACTGTCAGCTCCCAAAGCCCAATTTCACAGTACCTACAGATAGCCTTCAGAGATTACACTGTAAACCGTGCAGCTGACAAAGTGGATACAGGATCTGAGGCATAAATATTTCATCTGTGTTGACACCAAAGAGTTGTGGAACAAGTAGTTTGTGTTAGTTCAGTCTTTAAAGGAAACATTCCAATCACTGTTTTAAGGAAAAGGTGGCTCACTTTAATAACCACAGGCATTGGTCACTATTTAACAAGACATTCTAAAAAAGTAATCACAATTTTTCTGATAGTAGTTTACAAGTGGATGGTATACATTAAGATACAGAGGTAGAATTTCACTTCTACAATGCTTCACTAATACAGATTACCAAATTCAAGGCACAAAATTGTTCGCTTTACAAAAAATACTGTAAAAATGTCATTTGCTGTTCTACAATGTGAGTACAACTCAAAAAAAATCTTTACACCCTTTCATATTCTGAATGTAGAGTTGCATCAGGCATTATTCTATTTTTCCTTTGCTAATAATTGGCATATGACCAGCACTTACATAAACAGTTTGTATCTCAGCTGAGCTGCTTTGTCTTTTAGGCACAAGTCCAGTTAGAGAATTTAACTTAACAGTTTCCTTGAGGGGTGGGAGAACTCTGTCAGAAGTAAAAATGAGGAAGAAGAAACGAAACATGTAGTCCATAATAGTAAATTGGACTTTGACATATAGAGGGAAATGGAATAGAGCATATTTCAAATTAAGTCAACTTGGAAAAAAAGTCAAATTAAATCACTGGCTGCACTCCTAAAAAAACAGATGCCCAGTACAGGTTTGATTTGACAGTATGTAAGACATTCATTTGTCTTTGAATCGGCAGAGATTTACAAATTTATTTTCATCTTTGTTTAAATAGAACACACGCAGTTGCAACAAAAGAGAATTACACCACAATTTGGCCATGTGTCCTTTAGAGAACTTGGGTGAATAAGTGAAGAGATGCATTCAGAAACTCTCCTTGAATTTGCTATAAGATCATGAGCAGTAGCTTAAATTGCAGGATTTCCCTCCCTTCCTAAATTACATAAGGAAAATCAAACCATTTCTGAAACATTGCATCTTCTGGTTGGATACAGGTCTTAGAAGCCTTGGCAGACTAAGAAGGAGATATCACACAGTGCATCCCTACAACAAGTCATATGACTAGTTTACTGTACATACAGTGATATTCTAAAGGACAATGGTGGCAGCTACATTGTAAATTCATTTGAGTTACCTATCACATTTCCCAAGTACTCTAGTCAGTTTTATTTACAGTATATAAAAATCCATTGATTTTTAGAGTTCAATACACAGGTTTAGGACCCAAGAGAATGCCACAGTAAGATGTTGACATTTGCATCTGTTAAATGCAAGTGCACTTTTAGATGCAAGTGCACTTTGCAATTCAGTCATGTAACATTATTGCATTCACCTATAAGTGTTAGTCCATCCAAAAGTGTTAAATGCCATTTTTTGCTTCATTGTTGTTTGTAGCTTGTTTCCGTTGAGCGATGAAAGGATACATACACTTGTCTGCTCCCAGAAATCGGTACATGCATACAACTGCTTCAAACGGCAGAATACTGGGGAAAAAAGAGGTTATAGATTTGTTAGAAGACAGCATAAAACAAAAACTCTGCTTACATGCACTTGTAAGGACATGTACTTGGTCTCCTTAAAAAAAAAACAATACCTATTGTAAAGTCTTCAAAAAAGGCTTAAGAGATTTTTATTTCGCATGGATACTTTCAGAGAGAATTGAAATTCCAGAATCTCAACCACAGAGGCAAGCAGAAAGGAGAAAAGCTGTTTATTCACATGCTTCCTATCTTAGACCAGATTTTCTGTTTCTTCACAAGCAGTGTGATAGCTTGTTTTAAAGAAGAGGGGCAAGGGAGATGGGGGGGCAAAGGCATCACAGAAGGCCTGGTAAAGGCAAAGAATCTGCTAAAAGCCACATCAGCAGAGGTCATCAGACATTTAAAATACTCTTTAACGTGGGATTAGTGTTAGTTAATGCCATTCTTTGATCATCAGATGTCTAACAACCTTGATTTATACTCTAAACTCAATCATCCATCCTCAAAAAGAAAGGTCTGAAGTAAAGAGAGCAATTTCCTTCCCCTTCCCAGATAAAATTCCAAGAGGTGATTATGTGATGGATACCTGGCTACAGATCCTCTCCTCATTCTCACATGAACAAAATATCATTTTTATTTCAAGTGTAGTACTCAGAAGCTCTGGTGAAGGACTAACATGGGATTCCTCAGCCCCTGGGCATACCAGCAAGCACTTGTTCAGTGGCAAGCAGTGCAATTCCAGCCATTAGGAGTAGTGACCACTGAAGCACCAAGAAGTAGATGTCACTGGTACAGGTGTCTTCAGTGCCAGCAGTACTGCTTGTGCAGTGACTGCAGGGCCTTTGATCTAAAGGCTGCTGCCTGGGGCACGGATTATGCAAAAGCTTTGATCTCCCTGTTGGAAGCTGAAGTGTTGAACCAAGAAAACCCGAAGGGCTTTTGATGTGGCTATTGCTGCGTAAGGCAGTAAGGCACGCTTGTGCAGGAAGCACTGAAGCACTCTCTGAGCTTCTGAGTGAAGGAGTTAGTTCTTAAATATACTGACAGTGGCCTTCATTTGGTATCAGAATAGACACATACATCTCTTCCAGGAAAGAGGTAAGCAGTGAAGATACCTCTATTTTTTGGCGAGCCTGTCCACCAAGAGACACTTAAGCCAGAGGAGAATAAGCACCTTGTAAGTGGAATAAAAATCACCAAGGTGCTCAGTTTCAACCATCCCTTGCAGAAAGAAAATAATACAATGCTGTATTTTATAGGTTCCCCTACATACAACAGATTTAAAACAAAACACAGATGCCAGTGAAGCTGTTCTCCATAAACCAGAATTCAAGTGATGTTGTATCATAGGAACTGAAGCGGTTTCCGCATTATCCTGCATCATTGAAATGCCAGCCTGGTTACAGATTAAAGCAGTTTTCATCCTAAAACTGAAGTGTGTTAGAATGAAAGAAGCAATTCCTTTAAATAGACCTTCCACCAAAGTTAGACTCTGCAAATTGGTTCTGAAAGTACCAGTGTTCAGTTTATCTACCAATATCTATGTAAGTTCTGAAGAATCTGCAGGTAGGAAGGGCCTTCTCACGCACTTGTTCTAGAAATAAGCATCTAGAGATCCCTCTGCTGGTAGCTGCCTCATGCCCCATTCCTAACAAGAAACTCAAACAGTGGAATTAAAAGTCTGCTGGAAAAGAAAATGGGAATCCAAAAAGAGGATGGAAGATACAAGAAGGTTAAAACAAAGATGCATAGATACATGTGATTTCAGTTAAATGAAGCTTCCCAAGCAAGCAACCTACAAGCATGCAAACCAAGAGAGACTTACGAATTCTAGCAAAATGGCACCTATGGCCTGTGTAGGTGGGAGGGTATTTGTATCCAGAAACTGGACATGCTCATGTGTTTTGTGGATTGCATTGCCAAACAACTGGCACTTCAGCTCTTACCTTTTCATGAAGGTGACCATATACATGAGGCGAGGTGTGCAGATCATTGGCTGGTCTGTAAGGATGGCTCTCATAGCCTGTTTCACACAGTATTCAGGTTTCAAGGGTGGAAGGAAAGGCTCAATTTCTTTTCTGGAACATTTCATTAAGACAGATTTATATGATACATAAAGGACCACAGACCCCAGTGACCAGATCATTAACTCAATTTCTTTGGAACTTTTTAATATTTACTGTTAAAGTTACAAAGACTATAGCTCAAAACTTGCATTGCCTGTGTACAGAAGGACAGAAGACAGTGAATTCGGAAAGCTCCTTTTTGAGTCTAACACTAACATATACTAAAGCAGATATAAAGATAATATTTAATATTTTATGGTAACACTTGAGTTACCTTTAAATATTTTTATGACACTACAAGCACAGAGCAAGAGGAGAATTCTACTCACCTGATCCTGCAACCTCTAAACATTCCTGTATCTACAAGATAAGGGCAGACTAACGTAGTTTTGATTCCGTCCTTTTCAGCAGCCTTCAATTCATGGCTCAAAGACTCATGGAAGCCTACAGCTCCAAATTTGCTGGCACAATAATCCTATGTTGGCAATGAATGAAGCAGCAAAAAAAAAAAAAAAAAGGAACTTAAAAAGGACAGATATGAATGATGTTCAAAGCCAGCATACCTGAGGCGATTCTGCACAGACTTTCAAAGCAACAACAAAAGACACCCACTGAATAGAGCATCACATCAACTCATTTATCACTTTGCTTTTCAGGTAATTAGCACAGAATCATGAAAGCAGGAAAGCTGAAAGTAGGAGGACATTACCTTGGATTCAAGTCTTTGAATCAGGCAGGCTCACATGACAAGTTACTCCAATTACCAGTTTGCTTAATAATAAATGGTGCAACAAAGGACTGAGATACCTAATACTACCTTGGGTCAGACTTGAAAAAGTTTGAAGAGTTGGCAGGGCATAGGTGTAAAGATCTTAAAAGTGTTATTTTTAAGGTTAGTTTCAACAGAAGACACAATCAAGATTTGCGTTTTTCTATGAGATACACAAATAACTCAAATGCTACTGCTGTCTATGCAATTTTTTTTTTATTGTTGCTGAACTTAGTGTGTTGTCAGTTGGATGTGTCCATCTCTGTTGGTGGTCACACCCAGTTTAGGAAATTCCTTGTAGCTTTCGCAAGACAGTAAGCACTCTAAAAAAACCTAAGTTACACCATCTTCATTCATTTATGTTATGAAACACCACAGGTTAAGGTCCTGGACTGAGCCTTACCTACATGCAAGGAAGCCTATGCTTATGGGGTAATACAACCATTGTTATTTTAGACACCTTAATTAATTTTCAGTAACTAAATGTTTTTTGTTCGCACTTGCATTTGTATTTTGACACAAAAACCAAGACAAGCTCTAATCCTAACCTATTTTTGTGCACCAGACAAGTCTCACAAACTGGAGTTCTCAAAGAGCTGCTAGTGTAGCAGGTGAGCCATATATTCTAGAAGGTTTGCAGTCATTTCCTCATAGAAACAAGAAACATTACTTTTGAAAGCCCTTGCCTTTGGCTTCAAGGTTAGCACTGAAGGTCTTGACAGGAGTAGGCTGAATGGCACCTTTCGAGTTCCTAAATTTATCAGGTAACTACTCAAAGGTCACCAGGCATTCTGAAACCCCCAGCCATCCTAGGCTTTTGCTCTAAGTGCCAACTCCACCATCCCATGAATGAAAGCAATGCTTTCCCAAGTCCTGTGGCTCCCAGTCACAGGAAGCCATGTGTTGATATGGCACTCAGCACCATAATCTCCAAATATCTTTGAAGATTTGACCTTACTTCCTCTAGCTGATAATATTAAAAAACCTTATCTTTAGCAAAAAGTGCCAAATTTTTTGTTCATTATAGTCTAACAAACCTCCACTCCAGCAGTACTGAATAACCCCAAGGAACTTGCAACTGTCACAATGTGTCCGTGGTTCATTTCCAGCATCTTGGGAAGGAATGCTTTAGTGGTCTACAAGGTAAAAAAAAAAAACAAAGTACACATAAACAACATAAACAAAAAGACACTTAATTAACAAGTTACATTAGCAATGAGTTCTCAGAATCTCTCAGCTTATTACCAAGAATATAGACATACAATCATTGTACAGGTTTTGAACTTGAGTTTGTCAAAAAATGCTAACAGAAAATCCATAGCTGGTTTGTGAATGCAGACAGCAAGACAACAAGCATTATATCCCCAGAAATCCTAAGGTTAAAGGATCAATTGAGCTCAGATGTGTTTATTTTTCCAGAAGAGACTAGCTATCAGAAGGAGATAGTTTGACCTTAAAATGCAAGTCACATTTTTTTAAAGACAGAAAAAGAAATGCAAAGTGTTTAATTACACCATCCAGCACATCTCTGTTGAGACCAGTACCAATTAACAGTTCTAATTATTCACAGTGTTTTTTAAGTTAGATATTGCTAGTTTTATCCAAGTAACTTATTGCCTTAGGTATTTTGTATTAAAAGAAATACTACAGGTAGAGTTTTTCTTGTTATTTTTTACCTACAACGGAGCCAACATCTGCTAGTTTAAATTACTTCCCATCTTTACTAATATTCGTAGCATTGCTATAGCTAAAAAGACAAGATATAAATTTCTGTTACTAATTCCTTAAAAGTTTAAAAATATAACAAAATAAACCCAAAGCAAATCTCAAAATGAAACTTTAATTTTAACCTCCAATTTTTATGTTTTGATTATAACAAAGTTTGTTTAAAAACCTGAGTCACAGTTAACACCTTTAAAAAATTAAGTCTTAAGCAACACATTGAAGGTACTTGCTGGAAGATCACCCCTACCAGAATACTTATCTTTGTTGTATCTCTCCTCCGAAGCTGACTCAACACTTCCCCATTTTAAATAAGTATTAAACAGAGCACCATATTTACAACAAAAATCAATGAAGTAGTAAAATGGTATGTGTAGTTATGATGTATTTCAGCATTAGATTGCCAGTGCACTATATGAAATCACTTTTAAATTGCCCAATAACTTCAGAAAATGTCTTTTAATCACAAACATGTCTAGCTAATACAATAATTTTTTAGTGACAGAGCTACTAATCTATTCCAACTCACTCCGTACATGAATGCTTTATCCTCCCAAAAACCTACTCTTCCCATGTAATTTGTATCCAAACTCAGAGCATGCAAATGCTGCTTAAATATTTCCTACTTGCTTAATTGTTGGTCTGAGTCTTGTCAGCTGCATTCTTAAAAAGACATGCAAACTACAGCTGAATCCATCTAATTCCATTCTTATGCTGTCTGCATTTTCCAATCACAGACGTCAGGACAGTTTTGCTCTAATGATTTTCACATGTTCTTGTACAACATTTTTGCCTGCAGGTGTTAAATGACTAATCCAGACCTCCTAACACCACACAAAAGAGTGTTTTCACTGGACAGCTGGCAGATGATAGAAGATTAACAGACCTCCTGACTCCTTGCCTTTTCTACTGTTGATTCATACAACTCCTAGATTCTGTCATAACTACATAACAAAGCTAATTATAAAAAATAATCTGAGAGCAAGCTGCCTTGCATTTGTTTCTTTCTTCATGGCAGAGATCTCTAAACCTCTTACACAGAGCCTTGGACAAGAATTCAGTTTGCTGTTAAACTAATCTGTGCCAGGCACACAAAGTTTCAGCCTCTCTTCCCATGTTGCATGGCAACAAAGTCCAGTCATCATCGGGCAGCACCACCCGAAAAAGAGGCTTCACTTGGACGGCACTGAAGTTTTACAGAGCGTTCTTTATTTGCAGCCTGCCTTGCACACTGCAACACCAACGGTGTGTCTGCTAACCCTGATCCTGTGTGCTATCCCTGTAAGACATCCATGCTCCCAGCTCAGTCCTGCTAAACAATTTACTCCACTCCTGAACATTTGTCAGCTCCATCAGCAGTTTCCACTTACATCTCAGCTTATCTGCCCACATCACATTGGAATGACTGATTGCCACCTCACATTGCCAGAAAGCCTGATAATGCAGACTGAAGCTCTGGCTGCAAACCACAGCAACTACAGAAAAGGGGCCTTGAAGTTTGTCTTGGGGGAGAGAAAGAAGGGAAAGAAGTAGTAATAGATACTTTCCTACCACTTTCAAGGCATGAATCAGTATTGCCTTCCAAGAGATGAACAGGCAAGTGCACCAAGCTATTATCTTTACTATGGCACTGCTTTTTTTCCCCCGTCTTTCTTTTTGTTGTTTTTAATATGGTGACCTATATATTCAAAGTCATATATATATGGCTTTGAAAATTCTCATAGATATATGTGTATATATATAAATATGCAACATAACCAGACTAGTAAATTTCAGAAAGCCCATTCAACTATGCTATACTATTTCAAAGCACAAAGATTATAAAAACTGAGTTTTCACAGCTTGTGGTTAAAGTAACCCATTTTCAACCAGATGAAATTGGCACACAACAAACACAGCTTGTTGAGGACACTTCTGGGTGACATCTCAGACTTGAACAACTCCCAGCAGCAGAACTACAGTCACTTCATGTAAGTCATCTCTCAAATGCCATTTATGGCTAAATTGGAAAAAAACCACAGCTCCTCAGCTTTAAAGACAATTAGAAATTCATGGAAATCTTTGCATGAGACCTCAGTGTTCTGAGACAGCTTGTTCAGAGCAAGCCCCTATACTTTGTCATGGCACATTATCCCACAATTCCACTTAAAATCTGAAGCTGAGGGAGGCTATAAAGATAGCCTAACTATGATATATATAAAACTTAGCAGTCAACTACCAATATCTCCACTAAATGGATGTCAGAGAAGGTCATCTCGATTGCTGCCATCCTCCAGCCATCTGCAGCAGCTGGAAATCAGCACTTGAAAACAAGCACTGTCAGAGGCAGACACACCCTACCGGGGGATGCATTTCCAGGCTCAGAGTAAAGGCTTGCCCACTGCTCCTCCCAGCCTCCTCTCGCTGGGAAAAACAATCCCAAAGTGAAGTTATTCTTTCGTAGTATAAGCAATCCTCAAATAAATCAGTGTCCTTACTGAGCTTCTGGCACAGCACACCTCCTTGATCAAAGCAGCTTCCTCCATACTCTGCTTTTCAGTTTTTCTACCCATTACATAAACCAGATCAACCTAGTTTCTTGTTTCTAGTTTCTTTCAGCTTCAGCTACATCTGCCTACCAGACCTGAAGTCTTCTGCCTGCATGTTGTGCTGCTGACAAACTAGTTAAGAGTTTGACTGGTTTAGGGCAAGATGCCTCCTGGGTGGCCTTTCCATCTGGAATTTGTCTGAACAGGTACACAGACCACATTAGTCTTCTGAGCTGATGCATGGACATGCTAATCCTCCATTAAAAAAATATACATATACTAAAAGACACCAAGCAAAAGATGGGTTTTGTCCATGGCATTAGAGGTCATGAACCAGGCCCCCAAAATAATTCAAATCAAGTCAAGTGGTTTAATCAAACTATCTGCCTTGTGGTTTGATCCTTGAAGCTTCAGCTTTACCTCTCACAGCTGCAGAGGAAGACATTTAACCAAAACACAGAAGTATTTAAAGTCAGAGCTGGGTCATTTATCCATGACAAACACACCACAGTTTCCAACACTAAGAAGAAACCAGTAAGTAGGATACAGAGGATGAAAGGAATTGTGATGCATCAGGGTGAACAGTCTGGAAAGTTATGCAGTGTTCAACATCCAGAAATGCAAGTTAAGCATCTTCTTCACCCAAAATTAGCTTTTTTTTTATGAAAAAGACAAACAAAAAAAAAAACAACCAAAAGCAAAAAGCAAACCCCAAAAGCATAGTGAAAACATGTATTTTCTAACCTGCAGTATACTCTAAACAGAAACTAGGTAGCCTAGACAGAGCATATAAAGCTGTTGTGAACAGAGTAGAGCTAGTTTTTCAAACTAGTTCAGCCTTTAAGTTTTTCTGAACCTAGAGATCAATTTCTAATCTTCTGAGCATTTTCCTTTATGCTTTTGAATATACCAATAAGACCAAACTATTCCCAGTAGCTGTAACCAAACTTCTACTTCATGTGCACACAGCTTAAATGACTTACTTCTCACAAGTGTGAAACCGAACAAGCATTTACATGTCACTTCATAGCTTTCGTAATCTGTTCTCAACATTTTGGTTTACGGCAAATTAACTTCTAACAGTCTAACACTTCTTCCCTCCCCTTCCCCAAATTCTTTAGTTCCATTCTTAATGAAACAAAACTCCAAAGATTGTGCAACACAAAGACCAGCACAGCTGCAATGTCAAGACAAATTAGTCTAAATACAGCAAATGAGAATATGAAGAAATACTGTTTGGGAAAGTGATTTTTTTAATTAAATTTTGGATTAATTATTTTTAAAGAAGAAAGCAAGCATCCACAGAAAACAATGTTAGCTGTATGCAGCTCAAAACAATGGATACTGAATGCAGAAAGCACACCAAAGTAGAAAAATATGTGCTACCTCCTGTTTAGAGAGTTGCCTTTATAGCAAAGAAAGAAATAAACAGGTACCAACACATAGGGTCTTTTAAATTTCTCTTTCTCAATACAATAAATTTCTTGAAACTTTCTGCCTTCTGTCAACAGCCTTTTTAAACAATTTTAAAGGTATAAAAAAGGCTGTATTACTGTAAGGTTGAAATATCTTTATGCCAAAGCTCATTTTCCATACAGCACCTTCAGGTAAGGAGCATGGTTATTTTTTTGAAGCTTATTAGAAGAGGTGAGTTTTTACATCACTGGTTACACACAGCAGTGGTGTACCGGTGTAACAGAAAACATTTTCTGCCAAACCACAGCTATTCCTGACTGCCAGAGCAACTGCCTAACTGCACAAATCAGTGCACTTTTGGGGAAATGTATTGTTTCATCTTCATGTTAAAAGCTATTCAGGCAAATCCAAGAAGAAAAGTTGATGTGGTTGAGCAAGGACTGACATCTGGGCATCTCTGGGAACTAAGGTACCAGAGACCATAGCAGCCTGCTGCCACAGGCTGATTAGCTAATTTGTTAGTTTAAATAACAGTGACAAAAGAAGTTTTTAATCTAAAATACATGTTATATCCTCTCTCTCCCTTAGCATGGATATTCAGTCTTCTTTTCTTACCATTCTTCTTCACAGCCCACAGCACAGCACATGCAAGTTCTCTTACTCCTGTGCAGGACAGCATGTGGTCACTCCACCACTGAGTCAAAAAGATATTTCCATATGCCCCAGTTTCTTGTTCCATTCCAGTAACTGAGAAGAAATGCACCAAGGTCTGACAAAAGAGCACCTCTAACTTTTCTGCAGTCTTACCTGTAGTAAGTTTGTCCAAACAATGTGGTATTGCACTAATGAACCATTATATATGTTGAAAGGAAAGGGAAGGTGCCTGAAAGGCAGAAAACCCCAATGGCAAGCTTATCAGTTAACACACTGAAGTTAGTTTCAGCTACAGTCATATAGCCCAGCTTATTTCAGAAGACAGCCACTTTACATACCGTTTATAAACAGGTTAAAACCTTGCTTACAAGATTATAGGGGAAGTCATCACCAAATGGTTTAAGAAAAGGCCTTGAAAATATACCCTAGAACTCTTTCATAGGGGGATTTATCCTATGAAATATAATATCCAATATAATATAATATCCTAGGCAATATAATATCCAAAATGCTTTCTCATGCACCAAAGGATGAAGTTGCAAGCCTGCATTTAACCATTTATTTTCCTTCTAGCTTTTTTATTTGGTTCCAAAGAGAACTGACAATTACTTTTCATTTGCACAATCATCTCAATTACTTTTGCCATATATGCTCCACATCCTTCCTGAATTCCCCTCTACAAGCATCTCTGAAATGTTAGCTTAAGGTGGGAATAGTAACTGCACTCTGACTCCATGAAAACACCAAGTACTGAATTGAAGACTAGAGAGACCACACAATACAAAGGATGTGGCTCTGACAGTAACTGGCTGAATACAGCAGGCACACAGAAGTCTACAACTACTGTTGACCTTGCTAACACAAGGGACCAAAGCTGTACTTTAAAGGACCTCAGATGTCTCTCCTGACTGTTTGCAAGAACTGCTGGGCCCCTTCTGGATAATTAGGCACTGTCTAAGTAAATATTTGAATAGCTGTGGAAATTAGAACATTTTTGATCTTTGGTTTCTATTCTCAAGAAAGGATAATGAAATATAGGTCAGAATTACACAGTCTTCCTAGAGTAATGAATTAAAAAGTAAAGTCACGTTTGTCTGATTTTTTAATAGGACTACCCAGATCCTTTTGAAGCAAAAAGGATCAGGACATAAACATGACATCCTCAAACCAAGCTTCCATAGGTGGCTGTGTTAAAAGCAAAAAAAGAAACTATTCAAAGATTGTCCTCAAGTGTGCCTTCCACAGGCCCTGCATTCAGAACAAAAAGCTAGACCTTCCAGTATTTCATCTCAAAAAAGTCCCTTTGTTATTTATCTCCTGGCAGGCAACATAACCTTCAAGTTCTCACTGAAGGTTTATTTGTCCTTCACATAAAAACCCACTGTTTTGGGGCCATAGGGATTCCTTTAATATTGAACTGCATCAGCAGTTAATGCTTAACATACATGCACAGTAATGATGCTACAATTCCCCTGCAGCCAGAAGCCCATGAAAGAACAAGACAGACTTAAACATGAGTCTATAATGATGATGAGTAAACAGAAGCAAAGCCACACTTACACTCCTCAATACCTTGGATAGCCTACATTAGCAGACAGAGTGAAACTACAGATAAATCTACTCAGTTTAAGAAGTGAAGGTAATAAAATAAAGTAAATACCCTAAAGATGTAAGTCACAAATGAAAAGAAACATCAGTTAATTTAAAACCACATTTAATTTACTGAGAAATAAACATACTTCTCTCCCAACTCTGCATGAAATACCACATTGAAGTACATGAAGTCTTAGATTAGTAAAAACATAAGCTGTTACCTGATGCACTTAGTTTATAATTTGTTATTAATTTATGGAAGTAATTTTCTCTACCCTCATAACCAATCTACATACATAAAATCCCCTGCTTCTCATCAGACATCAAATCAGCTGAGAAGCACCAAAGTTGTACAAAACAAGGATAAATCTTATTTATGGAAGTTTGTAAGTGGGTTTGTTAGTAGCAATAAGCCTCTGTCACACCATTTGCTGAAGAGCAAGTATGCTGCAGCTCACACTTACATTACTACATTGTTTAGCATTCGTATTGCTTAGGGTTCAGTTCTAGAATTTCTCCAGTTTTCAAAGCCAGTAGTTACCACTTTTCCTATGAAGATTTCAGTTATCATAGTGGTTCCTCTTTTACATGGAGTTAACTCATGTTGAGTTTATCAGACAAAGCTGAAACTGAATTAAATAGTTTCCTTAATCAGAACTTAGTGCCACAAAGCTGTTTACAATTGGTAGACAGTAAAGATAAGATAAGTAATGCTATTAAACGAAAAAAAGCACACAGGAAACTAATACCACTAGTTATCTCTCAAACATTAATCATTGATTTCCACTCTTTACTACTAGAACTAATTATGCTATGCCTAAGGCAACTGAACATTGCCTGACTAAATTGCCTTTTGTATAGTTTGTTAACAAGGCTTAGTTGAAAAAGTCTGTGTCTACAGACAGAGGGATATGAAAAATGCTTGGGGAAGGACATTGCAACAGAAACTTTTATTACTGTTGCCTTATCACATCACAACATTGTCTCTATCTCTTTCCTTTCAAGGGCTTAATTTCCTGTGATCTTACTCCAAACTGGGGTAAAGCTAGAAAATAGCTTTTTTCTCCCTCTCATCTAAAGTGTAGGTTAAGTACTCAAGAACAGCACCTAAGTAATACAATTCTGACTTCAGAAACTTGCCTCAAGCATCAAGGTGGAAAAGGTGTCATTGGAAGCTTTATACTGCTCTGCTGCTAATCAGACTTCAAGGTCTCTTTGGTAAGGCTTTTCTGCATCCCTCACCACAGCATCAAACTAGATTTTGTGAGCACCATAACCTAGAGCAGGGCTTTAGGTACATAGAACACAGCCAAAGATAACCCTGATTTCTCCTTAAGAACACTTTTCACTTCTGTTTAGGAGTCACTACTTTTTATAGTTTCTGGTCATGAGGAAATGCAGGTATTCAAGCTGAACTACCCTTGTTATCACTATACTAGCAAATGGAATTCAGAGCCTTTATGTTATGGTATGCAGTCTCCACCTTTCTGCTCCTATGAACTTTTGTATTTTTTCTTCCTAAGAAGTGTTAGATCTACATGTTTTTTTAAATGATTTCCATACTCAGATGTCGGGCCTGTCCTGTAAAGTGTCCAGTCTTTCAAATGTCTATATGCCACCAGTCATTTCTGTGCAAACACCTGGTTGCCTTTGAAGGAGGACATTCCTGTATACATACAATACCACAAATGCACACCAACTTGCCCATGTTCAGCTGTACTTGCTGATATTGCCTGGCTGATGTTTAAGTGCTTTCCATATATGCAGCAGCACACATAACTGCTTCAATCGCTGATTATATATTTAGACTTCTTCCTTCCAGAGTCTGCATGTCTTTGATTTCATACAGCTATGAAAAACAAAGCACATTCTCACAGGCTGCCCACAGAGGTGGTGAAAATCTCCATCCTTAGAGGTACTCGAGAGCTGTTTGGGCACAAGCCTGGGCAACAGGCTTTGGGTGGCTCAGCTTGAGCAGGGGAGGTGGATCAGACGACCTTCAGAGGCTACTTCCCACCCCAGCCATTCTGAGATTCCCCGCTTAAGTACACCAATTCCCTGCTCAACAGCTCATTCCCTCTTCCTCTCACAGAGGAAGTTCGTAATCCAGCAGAGACCTTGCACTCTTCATCACTGTGTTAACTGCAAGTTTATCAACACAGAATCTTAACTAACTGGAAAGGATGCCCAACTTCTCTGCTACATCTCTCAAGTATCTCTCTGACAGGAGCTCTTGGCCTGCAATAAATTATCCTGCTCTGAAGCAGTGTCTGTTCTACTTCCATTTCTCCTTCTCCTTTGGTCTAAACTCCCTTCAGCTAGAGGGAGGGCACGAAGAAGCAGTGCAGAGCATCTAGTTGAATTTCTTGTGGAATTAACATATTTTCAGCCAAGTTCAGCACATACACTGTTTTCAAAAACTGATTATGTCCACCTGGCTATCAGAAGTCCTCCAGTAACTACACTCTGTGCCAACTTCTTTAGGACATTTTGAGCCCTCACAAAAAAATTTCCGCACTTTGGGTTTTAAAACTTGGTCAGAGCAATCCAAACATATTGGATTCTTGACAGCTAGCAATGAACAGGGAAAAAGGCTATCTGCCTAAGCCACGTAAAAGTGCAAAACATAAATTACCAATGATGTTTGTTGCCAATGCCAAAGTAATCTCTAAAAGATGAGACTGAATAATAGAGGTAAGATGGCATAGTAAGGGGGCTGTTGGAAGCCCAGCTATGTGTTTACTCTGCCTTACACTGAAAAACAAGCAAGCCCAGACCAAGGTGGAACAAACATATACCTGCAGACTTCTCCAGACAGCACAAATTTAGGTCATATCTAAGCATGAGAACTGAAGGTTTCAAAGTATTAACTTTCAAAAGCTGACCTCTTCCCTCCTGCTCAAAGGCATTTTATTGGAGAAGCTGATATTTATGCTCCATAAATATTAATCTCATTCTACTCACAGACTATCATAGCTATCCAACCACAGTTACTATTCATTTAAATGAAGTATTACACAGTTGGCAGCCACTGAAAAAAGAAGTAAGATGCAGCTTAGAAAGTGAACCCTTCTGCCTAAATCTACCAGGTCAGTATCTGAGCTTTCTATACAGCCAAGACTAACAAAGAGCTCCAATGTGGCAGTGACAGCACAGACACACTTCCACAAATTTAGGAATTTAAATTACAGTCTAAGTAGGTAGCAGCACCAACCCTGTATTCTTCTACAGGCAAATCTATCAGTAAAGATGACCTAAAAATAGATTTATTCAAATGTCAAATTTGATACTACTTTAGAGTTTTCTACTCAAGTGAAACAGGAAGCTAACATTTGCCTACTCCCTTCCACAAAAGGCAGTTTAAGCCCTGCTGAAGTCAAGAGAGGAGAAATTCTACTTTGTTTATATACTGACAAATGGCTGTGTCAAAGGATTTGTAGCGTTTCAGAGCTATGTTGACGTTAGTGTAACAAACACATTAGCCCCTCACCTTCATTAGCACAAGTTTGCAGCAAATGTCCAACCATTTGGAGAACAGTTATTTATTGCCAGCTATTTGATAATCTTGACAAAAATGAAAACATTCCCCTATGAGTCTGCGAAAAATCCACATAATTTCATTTTATAAAGAACTATTAGATAAGAGCTCAGAATATTTTGTTCAGTGAACAAGAACACAATTCAACTTTTAAATACACGTTTTTCTCCAGCCTGCCATAAGCTTAGTCATCTTCTGGAATATTTAGTAAAACTTGGTATTTTAGTCTACAGGTTTCCAAAACATTACTAGAGAACAGTACTGTCACAACTACTTATGGAAAATACGAAGTCAACATTCATGTTTTATGATTTATGTGGCAGGCTTTTTAAGAACTGGCTAAGCAGAAAAGGACTGTCATATTTTATAGATACCTTAAGGCCAGTACCTCTGTAACAATGCAATTGCTAGAGTACTTGCAGGCAGATGAAAGTTGAGTCATTTTGCAGATCCTGCCCAACTCAGTCCCCAAGTCATTGTTTTGAATCATTACCTTCATGACAAGGAAAGTGATTATGTTACAACCGAGTATCTCGCAAGAGGAACAAGACTAGAAGGGAAGTTTCCCTTTCCACATAGCAGTCATACTTAGTGGAAACAGAAAACTAGGGAAGATGATATAGCTGAATAGAGATTTAGCTTCAGTATTTCTTTAGGAAACAGTAAGAACCTAAAAGACTATGACAAAGTAATTCCCTGAATGAGAAGTAACATTTTTAAAATACATGAAAAGCTTTTAGGTTTTTAAAAACTCAGGTGCTTCTGTTTCATACTTCTCCCTATCCTTCCACAAAAGGGTGTGCAGAAAAGAAATAGTCTTAGCAGGTAAATTTGTGCTTCATAAGCCAACAAAGGATAAAATGATCAAAAGACTCCAGCTAATACAGTGACTAAACCAGCAACTAATGCAATTTTCAAAGATTCTGCTTGCACAGGCATTTTAAACAAACATCAGCAAACTACTCACTTTCTTAGGGGGTAAGTTCTCAGAGAGAGAGAAATACTTCTTTTGCCTGTCTGTGGAAACTATGCTTATTTCCCACAAGCTGAAACATGGCTCCAGCCTGATTTTTTTCCACCTTCTGTGTTAGTAAAACTGATTTCCAGAGAAGTCAAACTGATTTCCAAACAGTCAAAGTCTCTGTGCAGTAGGCACAGAGATCACAGCAATCATAATATTGTTTCAAGGTAAATAAGCTAAACATTATGTTTTATATTTTAACATTATGTAAACATTATTGTGTTGTTAACAAAACATTATCCGATGCGTACAGAAAAATACCTTGTCTTTATCTGGAAGTTTTCAACAGTTGTAATTAAAATATTGCCATCTCTTTTAAAGTCAAGTTGTTACAATCAGACTGTTATGCCAGTGGAGGATCTCCTACAGCTTGGAATCATTTATGACTACTTAATTATTTAGAGGATGCAAATCCTAGTCCCCCCCCCCAAAAAAAAGTTCAAGAATAAGGTTTCACTAGGATAGCCACAGAGGCCCAGTTCAGCTATGTGATTTTACCTTATTCTTTCTCAACTTTTCCTCCACACACTGGCCACTCCAAGTCTGAAATGCTGATGAGATGATTATAGTCTCCAAAGAGAAAAACTAATCAACTTGGGCAAGCAAATCAGCAGCTTTCCTCCCTGCCAACAAGTTAGTGAGCTGAACCAGCTCACCCAAACATCAACTGAATATAAAAACTAGTGCAAGGTAAGATACAGATTCAAGGGATGATCCCATGAGACAGACTGCCACCACTAAGCTGCCTTGTAGTTTCATCCTAGATCAACAGAAATTTTGGACAAGTTACTTTTAAACACACACTCACAAGTTTTTGCAAAACAACGTTGAAAAGGGGAGTGCTCGAGGAGCTGTCACACAAGTTCAAACAGATGGCAGAAGCAACCAGCACCAGGGCACATTTAGGTGCAGAATTTAACAGCCAAACAAACTTGAATTTCAAAAGGCTCACACCAAGTCAGCCACCTCAACTCCGCAGCTGTTCCAGCATTCCTTGGCCTACCATGCCCGGTTGTGATAACTCACTCATGTCAAGCGTTAATTTGACTGACACATAAATCATTATACTAATATAATTATTTACAAGAACAGAGTGTTCATTCAGAAGTGTAAGCACAGATGTAAATCTCCCCCCATTTGTGACATATCTGCTTTCAAACTAAACCTTCAACCCCACAAGATTCTACAAATCACAAAGGCTATGCCTACTCACCTTTATCATAACTGAATTTTCAAAGACACTGTAAATTTTAGCAGATGAAGTCTAAGACCACAGGTAAAAGCATACAGCATCACATGTAAATCAGCTTCACTCTGCCTTTGCAGAAAGACATCTGCCATTTTTCACAAAAGACAGAGAGGTATCAGTAACTCTGTTTTACCATCAGTGTCAATAGCAAGAAACCTCAAAGGTCAAAGGGAGCAAGGCTTATCAAGTGAGTGATGCACTGGCTTTTACAGACAGAAAATTGTAGAAAGATTTAGTACTAGAGATACATAACAAAAACCTTTTCTCCCGGCAGAAAAACCCTGGAAGTGAAATCAAAGCATGAGAAGCATTGGGAGAGAATAATAGTTCACAGCTGATAAGGATAAAAGTAGAAAAGATTTAAGAAGTGTGGCGCTAAAATGACAGAGATGGTGCTAGAAAACCTAACATTCATCTTTCCTCAGCCTGTCTAATCAGAATAATTGATGACACTCAGAGCTATGAAAAAGGATTGCTTACCTACACAGATCAGTTAAAACAGATCTTAGGCAGCGATGCAAACACTGGGTTAGCAGGAGACTTGGCTGCATCATAATTAGGATTGCTCTTCTCCACCATTGAGCACATGAACACAGCTGTCTTCTACAATTCTGCTACGGTCACTTGGTTATTACAAAAAGTTAGTAACATAATGACATAACATTAACTTAGCTGGTTTTCATAAAATAAAGATGCATGTTACCTGGAGATGGAAGAATCTGGAACTTTAAACTCCCGTTGCCCTCCTAACCTCTACAGGACAAGAAAGGCATACACATGGTCTTTTAGATGAGTATTTCACTGAAACATAGGAGAGCTGCTCTCTCCACTTGTAGCAAGGTTAGGCACCACACTGGCAAAGACCATCATCACATTCAAGGTTTTCCTGTCTCCCCACAGCCTTCACAAGTAACTGCATAGTTGCAGACCAAAGCCAGGTCAGAAGTTTTTGTTATTCAGCTGACCTACTGTGTTCCATAAGGAGGAATATAACCATCACACTGATCACTCATCCAAGGACCATGCCTTCAGAGAAGATTAGCAATCCTGAAAACATTCACACAGTTTGCTGACAAGTCTCCAGGCATCAGAAAAAGTCACAGGAGACTAAAGAGTGATATCATCCCAAGTGCTTTACCTCTGCAAGCTATGCTGCAACTCCAGCTTCATTTTAGATGGATGTAGAATTACAAGCCACTTAATAATTAATACTTCTGATATGTTTCAAGTAGTCTTGGCATGGTCTCTTCAGTACAACTTTCCCTTTCCTTAAGTGAACTTTCACATTGCTTTTCTGTGAAACATTACAGTTTGCACCTAAATTTTTCAAGGTTAATAGAGTTTAATGAATGGAAGTAAATGGCTAATCACATGTTGTGCTACCACCTTGGACACCAATCTACAGTCAACAAACAATTCATGGGTCACAATTTGAGAATCTTTATGTTCTGTTCCTTGAGACTACAACAACCATGCACCTTTCAAATGGTGCAGCAAATTAAATTCCAAAGTATGTCTGAGAGAAACTGTCAAAAAAGCTTAGGTGTAACTGAAGCAGTTCAAGGAAAACATTATGGAAGGTCATTTTAGAGTTATTAACTGACTGGGATGAAAATCAAATACTTTACATAACCAGTGAGAGGGAAGGGAAAAGCACAAATTCAGCTGTCATTCAAACAAAAGAAGTCAGCATTCTCCATCACGCAAGGAAGATGCTCTAGCACAGAAAGTACATGTAGGAAGGCTGGTGTTGTAACACATTCAAAGAATCTTCAATGTGATTTTCCCACAGCCCTGAGTGTTGCTAACTTACCAAGAGTGCTGTAATTTATTCTGCTCACACTCCTTGATATGTAACTACTTATTTATCATCAAGATACAGTAGACAACGAAGAACCAGGACAGACTCAATAGCCCTTAGGGACTGGAGCTGAGAAACGTGGAACAACTCCAGTTTGGTGGGCAGCACTGTGGAAACCCAGTTATAGATGCTCAGACTCATGATTCCCACACAAGGCAAATGAAGAGGCGTTTTGCATAAGACTAAGACCTACCTACCACCCCATCCCTACACGCTCAATTATGCATGTTGACTCCTTGGATGAGTACATTGCCAAAAGATCCATTTTTATCCTCTTCCATTACTATTCTGAAACTGGTGTAAGATTGGTGCTATAATCAAAGCTCAGACATGCAGGCACCTAATTAAACGCTTTGGGTTGGTGTCCTCATCAAAAAAGGAAGAGAAAACTTAAAAAAAACAAATGAAAAAAACATGAAAGTTTTTAAAGTGATCACTATAACTAAAATATGATTACAAAGCTAAGATACAGATATACACAAATTGCAAGATACAAGCTATAAAATTAAAGACTGCATGATGGTGACTGACAACTGTGCTTGACACAATGCTAGTCCTCACAGATCATAAAGTAAACCCATGAGGAAAGCTCTGAACCAGTAGTATTGTGCCCACTTTAACTCTAGAAATATATATCCACCCCTTTATTTTCCAAAACATGTACTAAATACACTGGTTTATAAAATGGGAAAGTGCAGTTTTCTAGGGCCTGCCTACATCTGGAAGATAGTATTTTCTCATTTGATAGATTCCTTCTATTTTTTTTTTTGAGAAATTAATCCAAAAACATATGAACAGCAGAACCATACCAAAGCACTTTTAAGTTTTAAGTATGATTAATATGACTATTTCCATAGCTAAGAGTATGATTGCTTTTTCCTTCATACTCACTACCCAGCATGCTACCACAGTATATGAAACACATGTGCTGTCCAGGGTAATTTACTGGTGGCATGGACTCGGAATAATTGAGCAAGGGAAGAGTTAGTTTGGATGATACTTTTTGGATCACATACAAGTGTTTTGCTTGAACTTGATCCGGCATATTTTTCAGAGAAACAAGCCAAGAACATGTAGATTAAACTTTGTAAGTGAACTTGTGCATCTTGGGGTATGTCATCATGAAATTACAAAAAAAAAGGAAAAAAACAATTAAAGCTAACTTCACTCATCTGAAATACTAAATATAGCTGGGTGGCCTGTCAGTGGAACACTGTGCCTATATTTGATTATAGATGCTATAATCCTAAATTTGATGGCAAAAATTAAAAATTATGCCAACAGCCCACAAGACTTACTAGAATATAGTTTCAAATAACATAAGCTGCATTTTCTTGTGTAGAATATTCATGTGCCCACTATGTGTAATACTTCTGTATTTGAATGAAACAAGCTATAGGCATAAGTGAGCTTTATTGAACACCAGGGAGCTTGAAGATAAGAATACATACTGATGCATTATAGATAACTATAGCTTCTCCAAGGCTTTAGCAATCTTGTCAGTCTAATGAGAGCTGAGTACAGCAGCTACATCAATGGGTATTTGATTTAGTAACTCTGTATTAGTCATCTTCCCAAGGTATATTTAAATTTCAGAGGTTTTCATGAATGCCCTAAATACCTGAGTACTGTTTCTCTCTCTAACCAGTATTTATCTCCCCCATACCATTGTCAAGCCATCTAAAAACTTACTTCAGTTCCTACAGAGATGCCAGCATACCATCAAAAAAGCAAGCAGCTGTAAATAAATGAACAAAACTACTCAGGCTAAGAAAGCAGTACACAAGTCTAAACTCTGGGTCCTAGTCTTGCTCTATATGGATTTCCTTTTTTTTTTTTTTTTTATAATGACAGAGCTGGAGCAGAATGCTTTTGCTTCCCCCTTATGGTAAGTTGAAGAGAACTCTAGGAGGAAAGCTGTAAGCTGAAATATTTGGAGTATCCACATGATAGGGAAACAGATCACTGATCTCTTAGAGCTCAATACTGAAGACTTGTTGTACAGAAGGATCTTCATGTCACAGAATTTCAGAACCTGCTCATCGCCCTGCCCTGGTCCCTTCCCCAGTGACCAAAACGAGAAGGATTGCCCAGGTATTACAGAGGTGTCCAATATTAATATTCACTTATCCAGCAAGAGATTATTCTTCCAGAAGAAGTGTTAGAGTAGGTACAAGACTCTCAAATTGTCCCAAAATTAAGAGTTTGTAGTTTTATTCAATATGGTGCAATTCTCTAAACCACAGTATTTTGATATATAAGCTTTATTGTAAAATTACAAGAAAAAAAAATCTGATTCCTATATTTACTAAAATCTGATCCAGCAAGAGCTTTAAGTTATATTGTGACAACACTTTTAAAATTTGAATCCTGACACATCATAGGAAGAAAATTTCCTAGTCTGTAGAAATTCAGTTCAAATAATTGACAAGTAAGTTATTATTCTTGCAACAGATTGGCAGTAAAGGTACTGTTACACTCCCACTACAATTTTATGCATCTGCAAATTATAGTAAACCAGAGCTGGCTTATTTCAAACTGGGAATGGATTTTGTCCCTATGTTTTCAATATCAGAAGCATTCAAGTTATCACAGCATGAAATAACAGGTTTTTAATACTGCAGTGGATTTTATGCTGTGGAAATTGCTACACGATGCAGTGGTGACATGTTTATATAGAACACTCATAGGAAGGATTACACAAATCATGCATGTCAGCAAAATGGAAAGCATCTGTTTAGGCTGTGGCATGCTGCTAAGGCTCTCTCAACTGCCAGTTTGTGATATGGTACACAGCCCAGTCAGAATCACAACAGCAAAACGGTGACAGATTTTCATGTCACTGCCTACTGCGCAAGTTGGGCAGCCTTCCGATGGTAGCTAACATAAAAGCAAGATCAGATCACCTGCCTTCTGCATGGAGAACAGGCAATAAATCTGATGGCAAACGTTTTAAGGGACAGTACCAGAGCCTTATTTTCAGTTCTTATATAGAAACACATTGAGGCTTGATTAATGATCAAGCCTTGATCCCTTGATGAAAAAGAATTTCCCCTGAACCACATTAAAAAAAAAAAACAAAACCACAACACACCAAAACCCCAGAAAGTACAGCCACTTAACTACTGAAGCAATATTACATGCAAGAGCCACATCTTTACAAAATCCATTTGCAGGTTTCTGGACTAAACACCCTCCAAGAATACTTAAAAGCCTACATAATGCTCCAGAGTATTAGCTTTGCTTTTGGACCACCAGTTTAGCTGACACAGAAGAGACTAGCTGTATAAGACTTCACACATCTAGACACATTGTTCTATTTAAGTCAGCACTGACTTGCATCAAAAAAGTTGGCTTCAAATCAGCTGATTCAGATGACATCTTATGAATTAAGTAGTATTACTTTCAACAGAAGTCCACCCACTATTGGTCAAGCCAATCTTTTCTGGGATCATGAAGGGGAATACAAGGAAAAGAGCTTTGCCAACAGCAAAAAAATAAAAGCAAAGCAGGACACAGAATCTACAGGAAGTTTACATATGAACAGATCCTCAATGAAATCTAAAGGGTGTTGACTACTCCTTTAAAACTTAAGCCAAAAATTCAAGTTCCGCAGTCCAGACATAGCTATACCTTCTTGGAGTAATTTTTTTTTTTTAAGTCACTTCACACTAACATTTAGAGATGAATGGAACTGTTATGGAAACCCAATCATAGCAATACTAGACTCTAAGTTTAGTATTCTATTACTGTAAGAGATTCAGAACACACAGAGTTTTAAAAAGGTCTCTGAAACTGTTATAAATAAGTGTATGACTTAGGCCCTGAAGGAAGAACAGCTGGCCAATTTAGGATCCTCCCATATTTTAAGTCATGATGATGTCATAATTTAGACTTCTTGGAAACTGTCAATTCAACATTTAAGCCACATCAATAACATTAAATCTACTACACATCTCTATTGGTTTAAGCACCAATTTAACTATTACTAAGGGGAACACACAGAACTCTTAATTATATGAAGTCACATGAGCATTCTCAGAACCTCTCAGAGCGCTTTAAAATACATACTTTGAAGAGTTTAAAGAGTTTCCACACATACTATCTCCTGTGCACTCTCTGCAAGCTTTACAATACATTGGAAAGAGACTGCTCTGCCATTAAGTGTTTCACAGTGCAGATTTGAAGGGGCTCCTTTAGGGTTATGAAACAGCATTTCATTTCCATGTTAAAAAAGTTGGCTTGGGAGGGCCTGTTAAGTTTTGAAGAGAAGGCATTTTATAAAATTTTATTATGAAAAGGTAAGATCAGTCAAAGAAGGTTTAAGTTGAAGTATATTTCAGATTGCTTAATCCTTTCATTGTTATGCAAGTGTATTTCATAACCTTATTTGAGGAATCAAAGACCAGTTTTAATACTAACAATGGTCTCAGTCTGACAGCTAATGCTAACCCAAGTGTGCATCATGCCCTCCTTCAACACTCCAATTTATGTAACTTCACACCACTATGGGTCTAAAAATAAACCACATGAGAAAACAAGGTTTAGATGCACAAAAAGAGTAAGACCACATACTTGTTCTCCCTAATTAGTATCTGCTAGTTGTGGAGACAATATCATCCCAGAAACCATAGTTAAGATTTTCTTACTTCTACAGGCAGTCTCCAAAGAAAGCTATGGGGACAAATACACAAGATTGCTGAAAAAGTGTTCTTGGCTTGATTTCTTGAGCAATTTTTTTCGCTTTTCCCTTCAGCCTTCAAAAGGAACAATTTGCCTTCAAGGCAATTCAAACATTTTCAGCAGGGGTTTTAAAGATTTTTTTTCCCAGAAATGTTCAAGTTTGCTATTGTAGCCATTATTAAAACAGCATCTTAAAGCTGCTAATGTGCTGGCGGAAGAGTATGCGAGGAAGACTGAGAAGCCATTCATTAACAGTAACAACCTTTAAGTAGATTCAGAGATTATTGCTTGTAAAGGATTTAATATCCAAAGCTACAGAAATGGCCGTAAGACTTAGAATTCTGGATTCTAGGAGGATACAGTTGATTTAAAACTATTTGTTAACAATCTTAATACCAGCATTCCTGTTAAACGGAACAGTCTGTTCAAAACAAGAAATACCCAAAGCAGTGATCCTACGAGTGAAAAAGAACAAGTGCAAACCTCAAGGAAATAAGAGTTTGGCAACAGTTTATTTCCTGAAATTAATTACCAAAAAGGGCAGCAGAAAGAAGTTTATAGTTACCCAGAAGTGTGCGTGACAGTTAACCATCATGGTCCTCTCAATAAGCTCATCAGGACACTCCAGAAGATGGTGCCCGGAGACCACACCAGCATTGTTAACCAGGACAGACACCTCGCCAACCTCCTTGCGGACCCTCTCAGCTGTCAAGTAGACATTCTCTCTTTTGCCCACATCACAGGTGTACGTGTAAACTTGCAAGTTACAATGGGGCAGCACATCTTTCTCTCCATCTCCAGCCACTAAAGAACACAGACAAGACAACAGAAGGGCGGGGGGCAATAAAGTTCTTGCTCATATTTTGACATTCAAACAAGTAGTCAAGCAGAAACAGCAAATACAATTCCAAACCACTAAAACTTCTATTTACTTTGGTATCACTGCAGTACACCAGGACTCAGCTATTTACTATCGCTGCTAGGTGTTTTAGGAAAAGCTGCAGGTTTTAAAGCCGCTGCTGGAGTCCGAGGCTCCGCAAAGCAGGTCTGCGCTCACGGCTGCGGGCACAGAGTCGGCTCTGGCTGGCAAAAGCAGCGTCGGGGCGTGTGATACCCCTGCGCCCAGCGGGCTCCAGCCCGCAGCGGCTCTCAGGGCCCGCCACAGGTGAGCGCTGCTCCGGGCTGGACCCGCCGGGCGCGGCGCCCCGGCTCCCTCTGCCCCGGGCCGGGCAGGTGAGCGCCGGGGGCGGCGGGGACAGCGCGGGGAGCCCCGCCGCTTACCTCCGGGGGCGGCGGCGGCAGCCTCCTCGGCCATCTCCCGGTAGATGTGCCGCACCATGCCCGCCGTCTCCTCGTTGCTTTGCGTGTTGATGTCCCACAGCACCAGAAGCGCCCGGCGCCGGGCAAACTCCAGGGCGAAGAGACGGCCCAGGCCGCTGCCCGCCCCGGTGATCAGGCACACCTGCCCCGCCACACTTTTCTCTTTGGGCCGCACCAGCCACTTGGCCGCGGCCAGCACGAACGCCCACAGCACTCGGAAAGTCACCACGAAGAACTCCAGCAGGATGTTCATGCTGCCGGACCGCGGGGCCGGCGGCACGGAGCCTCCTCGCCACCCGGCTCCCCGACCTGGAGCCGCCGCTACCCGGGACCACCAGCTGCGGGCACCGAGGGAAGCTCCGCTCACGGGGGTCCCGCCGCCGAGCTCCCCCTCTCCGTGCCGCTCGCCCTCGCAGCCCCACGCCCTGCCTCAGTCACACACGCCGCGGACGGAGCCCGGACACGGCGCTGCCTGCCTGCCCAACCGCCGCCTCTCCGTCCTGCCCCGTCCCGCCTGCGGCCCCGCTACTGGCAGTGAACATCTTGCCCGCTCGGCCCCTCTATATAGAGCGGACAGGGAGGCCGAGCCCCTCCCCCGGGCCGGCTCATCCCGCCCCGCATTCCCGGGACCCTCCGCCCCCGCTCTGCTCCGCCCCGCCGCCGGGGGAGGTCCCCGACGGGAACGGGGACGGGACGGTCGGTGCTTTACGCTGCTCGGGGCGGGCGTCCCGGCGGCTCCCGGCGGCTCCAGCCCGCCCCAGCCCGCCCCCGGCGTGCGGACTACAAGTCCCGGGGTGCGCCGCGCCCCGCCGGAGCGCCATCTCGGCTGCGATGCTGCAGCGCGGGTTAGAGGAACACGCACGGGCGCTAAAGGTTCGTGCTCGGGGCTAGAGGCGCAGGGAAGCTGGAAGCACACAGGAACCACCGGGTCCCCGCAGGATGCACGATGCCCGCGTGCCTGGGGAGCCTCTGCTGAGCTGCGAGAAAGCGCTGAGGAAAGCCGCCTTGGTTTCTTGAACTGTCAGCCAAGTACAGAGGTCACTGATAGCTCACCGCCACTGACTGAAATAGGAGCTCACAAGTGCCAGCACACGGAAAGTATTTTCTTCTGAGCGATAACAGCGGCCGCTCCCTGTAGCTGGGCACCCGGCGCCGGAGCATCCTTCTCCTGGGCATTTGCTAGTTCCAGAGGATGGGAACCAGAGCGTGCCCTTGCGATTTCCCACATATGAGTGTGCACGACCCATCCCACTACCTGTGCTCGCCTGCAGCCGGGTGCCTTAAGTGCACCTCGCTGCGCTTTCTTCCCTGCGTAGCCGGTAGATTTCAGAAAAGTTGTTGGAACTTTGCGAACAATGCCTCTCGGACTGAGCTGAAATTCGAGTTCAAAACTTTCAGAAGAAAGTGCAGACAACATCTTTCTTCAGTAGATAGTGCAGGTGGTTTTGCGTGCTGATTTTAATCCCCCCCCCCCTTATAATACTGCTATGAAATCAAGTGATACGAACATCTGTATTAGCATAAAATAACACTATAATAAAAACATGAGCATTGATGCGCTTGTACCTAGGATCCAAAGCACTCTCAATAACGTTCTCGGGCATTAGTGCTGTGCAGCACCTCTGCGTGCTGTTAACTGGTAACAAACTCAGTAAATGCTCGACATTCCTTATCCTCAGCCCTGCTGTCTACACGTTTTTTTACACCGGACAGTCCTTTGCTGCTCAGAGTTCCACTAATTCCTCTTCTTCCCGTACGTGTGTGTAATGATGTGTCTCCCTGGGTGATTTTAGGACCACGGGTAGGCGCGCACAGGCTGAGACTTAGGAGCCACAACCTTAAGCAGCATTCCAAGCTGCTGTGCTGGGCAGCGCTGCTTCCCGAGCCGCCCTCCCTTCTCCACAGTGCAGTTACTGATTCCATATGGCGAACCGAAAAGATGTCCAGCCTAATGAAAACACATCCCGGCAGACACGGAGCCCGCGGTTCCCTTTGCCCGTGGGTCCCGGTGAACGATCCTGCGGGCAGCATTCCCCCCTCAGCCTCCGTGCTCCGCGGTACTGAGCGCTGGCGGGAGGTGGCGTCCCGTAGGCATTAAGGACGGAGTTTAAGGCTGAAATAGGGGAAATCCTGCCTTATGCGAGACGCCTGGCAGCCCCATCACCGCAGAGCTCGTTCTCAGCGTCCTGCAGGGAAGGCTGAATCTGGTGGCAGAGCGGTTCCCGGCCGGCCCGGGACACAGCCGGTGCTCGGGACACAGCTGATCCCGGGACACAGCCGGTGCTCGGGACACAGCCATTGCTCGGGACATGGCCATTGCTCGGGACACAGCCGATCCCGGCACACGGCCCGTGCTCGGGATACAGCCGGTGCTCGGGGCGCAGTCAGTGTTCAGGACACAGCCGATCCAGGGACATAGTGCCTGGGACACAGCCGGTCCCGCCACACAACCACTGCTCGGGACACAGCCGACCCCGGGACACAGCCCGTGCTCAGGACACAGACGGTGCCGGGAAACAGCCATTGCTCGGGACACAGCCGGTGCTGGGACAGAGCCGGCTCCAGCCGTGCGGGGCGGAAGCAGTTCCCGGACGCTTTTACCTCAGGCACTCGCTGGACACCTTTGTGCTCGCACGGCGGTCAGGCACAATGACAGACGTCCAAACCCGGGGTCCTGCCGGCGGCCAGGGCCTCGCCTGCGCGGGCGAATGAACTAAGAGCGCGCCGCGCATGCGCACCTCCCTCTCTTCCGGTGCTGACCATGGCGGACAAGGAGTGAGTGCCGTCCCGCCCGCTGCCATCCATCGCCATCCGCCGCCGCCGCGCCGCCCGAGCCCTGTCCACACCTCCCCCGGGGCCGCCGTGCCTCCGCCGGGGCTGGGAGCGGTGGGAGGGGAAGGACCGGCGTGGCGGAGATGGAGCCACCACCGCCCGGCCCTTCCGCAGGCGGCGGCTGCGGCGGCCGGCCCGTGGCGGGGTGGAGTGGGGAGGGAGAGCGGGCCCCGAGCGCCGTCGCCGCCGGGAATGTGGGGCCGGGGCGGCGAGTTCCTCCGGGCTGGGCGGGCTGGGTTGGAGCAAAGAACGATTGTCGGCCGGGCTGGTGTAGGCGCTCGTCAGGATGGTAGCGGCTCTATAGACGCCGTTCTGACGAGTTTTGTCGCGTTTAAGAGTTTAAAATCTCCGGGACAAAAAGGGGACGGGGCAGAAAGTGATGCTCCGCAAGTTTTGCCTGAAGTTGAGGAGGAGGAACTTTACCGTACGGGTGACCACGCACTGGAGCAGATTGCCCGGAGAGGTTATGGAGTCTCCCTCAGTGGGGGTGTTCAAAACCATCCAGATGCAATCCTGTGCTCTGGGACGATCCTGCTTGAGCAGAGAGGTTGGACCAGATGACCCACCGTGCTCCCTTCCAACATCACCCACTCTGATAATCTGAGCGGGTTGAGAGTCTTGTGAAATAAATTTCACAGTGCTGCCAGAAAAGCTTTTCCTGTTCAAGCACTTGTTGAAATGTTTATTGGTCAGAGAGGTTTTCTTGAAACTACTTCGTTTTATTTCCAGTTGTAGCAAAGTAGGGCAAGTCTTTGTAGTTAGGGTTGTGTGCAGCTCTGGTTGGTCTGTCAGGGTTTCTTCTCTGCTACCAAATGTGGATGGTGCAGGTTCTGAACCAGAAAATCACCCAGGTCAGTCCCAGGGAACTGCCCTGGGATGTTGCTCCAGGCTTGGGAACAGTGAGGATGAGGAAGACACAGTGAAATGGCTCAAGGTAGCGAGGCCTGAACGTGTTGTGTTTGAAAGCTTTGATGTTTGTCAGATGTAATGCTGTTGAGTTTTCTTTCTAGCAGCTAAAGGCTTTTATTTCTTGTTTTCATTCAGAGTAAAGAAGGTGCCCTCTGTGCCCGAGAGCCTGCTGAAGAAGCGGCAGGCCTATGCGGTCATGAAAGCCAAACGTCAGAAGAAGATTTTGGCCATAAAAAAGGTGAATATTCTCTGATCCCTTGACTCAGATTGCTTATCTGCTGCAGTAGTAGTGCTGCTACTACTGATGTGATGCGGTACCGCAGTATGTTGATGTTTTCTTAATGTTTTGGACTAAAATATGCTTTTAGTGGTTGATAACAAACTTCTGGGCAGAGTTAAGGGTAAAGTGTACAGTTGTCCGTAATGTTGAAGTTAGTCTTGTACGGGGCAAGCGGTTATAGCCTTTGTGAGGGGGAGGTTGATGTGTGATCAGAGAATCCTAGAACTGTAGGGGGTTGGAAGGGACCTTAAAGATCATCTAGCTCCACCCCCTGTGCCATGGACCGGGATGTCTTTCACTAGACCAGGTTGCTCAAAGATCCAATCCAGCCTGGCTTTGAGCAGTGTTAGGGTTGGCCCATCCACAGCCACCCGGGGCAACCCGTTCCAGTGTCTCACCACCCTCACTGTAAAGAATTTCTTCCTTATATCTAACCTAAAATTTTCCATCTTTCAATTTGTACCCATTACTCTTTATCATCACAGTGTTGATAAAGAGTCAGGAGTGATAACATTGGTTGCTGTGTAACATCCTGCCAGATTCTCTGGAGCTGAGGGTTCTGAGGTGTGTGCTACTGATCTGTGTTACTTGGGGAAAGTTCTAGAATATGTCGTGTTACCTGAAGGTGATTTTCTCGTGTTAAAAGGCATTTTCTAACTTGAAGCAATTTCCAATTTATTGCAGTACCGCAAGGCACAAAGGAAGCTCATCTATGCACGAGCCCAGGCTTACCACAAGGAGTACAGGCACATGTACAGGCAGGAGATCCGGATGGCCAGGATGGCCCGGAAAGCTGGCAATTACTACGTCCCAGCTGAGCCAAAACTGGCTTTTGTCATCAGGATAAGAGGGTAAGGTTGGATACAGGTATAAGCAGTTTTATGTTCAAAAGTACTGAATTGGCTTTCCTGTTACCTCTCTGCTTTGAGGGCTTAAATACATGAAAAAGATAAAGCCTTCTAGCAGGGGCTTGAGAAGTTGTTGGGAGATATTGTACATGCCCTTGAGGTGTGTTTAATTAAGGGCTAAATCATTTTGCTGCCTACTATTGTTAGGAATCCCTGATTTTTAAGAAGACGAGGCACAGACAGTTACTCTTTCTCACCTCTAACTTGATAAAATTACATGCCCCTATTCCCAAACATTCTGCTGAGCTGTTCTTCAAGTGTTTGTTTCGTTCTGCTTTGGTCAAGTGTTACAGAAAACTAAAAAGAAGGTGTGATTGGAAGAATTACGTTCAGGACAACGGAAGACTAGTTCTAAATTGTTTCAGTATAATACTTAACTTTAACTTCATACTGAAACATATAGCAGTGGTTAATTTACTAAGCTTGCTTTGTGTAATTAGTGAAATCTGTTTTTATAGGGGAAGAGTGCTGTTGCATTTTGGGTTTGTTTCTTTAACCTGATGCCTAGTGTTTCTGGGATGTTGATAATTCTGGCTGTTGCTCTTTCTTCTCCAGTACCAACGGTGTCAGCCCAAAGGTTCGCAAGGTTCTGCAGCTCCTGCGCCTGCGGCAGATTTTTAACGGCACCTTTGTAAAACTCAACAAAGCCTCCATCAACATGCTGAGGATTGTTGAACCCTACATTGCCTGGGGGTGAGTGAAAGGCACAGTTGTACCTAATCAGGGTGCAAGTGTTGGGTGGGTTTTGCATTTTGCTATGCTAGACTTGCAGGGGTTTTTCATCTTCAGTGTGCTTTCCCATCTTTGAATTGAAAATGTGGTTATGGCAGTACTTTAAAGGTAATGGCTGCTAGATAGGATTGCACTCTGATAGTGGGGCTTTTGGGAACTTGGTGTGAGATTTGCTTCTCTGTTGCTTTTGTGTTTACATGTGGGACATGGTGAAATGATCTTTAGTTGTTTAGTATGAAAGTCCGAATCAGGGATGTTAACATTACTGTGAAATGTGGCTTGCAAAGACTTAAAATTCTTTTTTTGAATGTGACTGTGGCAGTTACCCCAACCTGAAGTCTGTGCATGAACTGATCTACAAGCGAGGTTACGGCAAGATCAACAAGCAGCGCATTGCCCTGACTGACAACCGCCTGATCCAGAAACGCCTTGGTAAATTCTGCTGGGCAAAACGGGAAAGCTGCTTGCCTCGGGCTGATCAGTGCTGGGCTGGGCAACTGTCCTTAAGTGTCACTGGAGTACACTGCTGTTTAGTTATGATCTCTACTCCTGTCTTTATTGCTTAATATAAAGCAAGCTGGAAGTAACTTCCATCATAAAGTATTGAAAACAGGTGTGAAGGATCAAAAATTAACCTTTTAAATTAGTAATGTTAAAGGTAACCTTTTTAACCTTTATGAGGTCAGTAGGTCTTTTGAGTAACGGAAAAGTGCTGTAGCGTGAAAGAGCCATCATAGCTTTGAACTTTCAGACTTAAATGTTAGACACGTTGTCTTTGACTTTTGTGATCTGGTAAACAGACTTTTTAAAGGAAGTAGGTATTGATCAGTGTGTATTAAGTAAAAGCAAAGCGTGGTGAACAGTTGGGATATGGGCTGCTCTAGGAAGCTTCCTTCTCTTGCAGTCATGCTAGAATGAATGAAAGCAGCCACTCAAATCTTTTTTTTTTGGCACTTGATTTGCATTTTGCTTCAGATTAGGCTGTGTCATGCCTGTTTCTTTTCCTGTGCAGTGGATTAACATCCTGCAGGTATTCTGTTGTAATCTCTTTTTAGCACTATGTTTTATGAGACTTGACTTGTAGCATGTTGCTGAAGACAAGGCATTAAGAAAACATGCTGTAGCAGCCTAACTTAATAGCTAGTGAATTTCCCCGAGTTACACATAGCAGTGGTTGAGGGGTATTTAATCTAGCTTTTCTCCAAAGAGCAGTCTGTTTTCCTAAGATTCAGTAAGTGTGGGTTGTTTTTTGTTGTTCCTCACTGCTGGAAGCAAATATTTAACAGTTGAAAGTGATGCCTCTTGCCAAATGTGCCATCTAAATGTTGACTTGGCTGCAGCTAATCCATTTTAATTGGAAAAGTCAGTTATTCAGTTTCATGACAAAGTGAGCGGTTTCTGACTTCCTGAAGTTTATCAGAATAAGTAAGCATGACAGTAACAACGTGATAATTTTTATTTTGTTATTGACCGGTGCCTCTGAAGTCTTTCTGAAAACTGTCTGAATTTTAGGAAAGCTTGGCATCATCTGCATGGAAGATGTGATCCATGAAATTTACACTGTTGGCAAGAACTTCAAAGTTGTGAACAACTTCCTTTGGCCCTTCAAGTTATCCTCTCCTCGGGGTGGAATGAAGAAGAAAACGATCCACTTTGTGGAAGGTGGAGATGCTGGTAACAGAGAAGACCAGATCAACAGACTCATAAGGAGAATGAACTAATGGTGAGATACTGCCCAAGGCAATCCACTGTTCAGCTCTGCAGGCTGCTGTCATTATTTGTCAGACATTCAAGTTTAATAGATGCTCACTGATTCTTGGGTGGTACCTACAGTATAAAGCTACTTGAACAATACAGTGGTCTGGTTTTCTTTTGGAAGTCTTACCAAAGCTTAAACCTTTGGGAAGTTAAATTGTCACTGTAGCTGATATATTTAGCAAATACAAACTACACTGATAACTTGTTTTAAAGCTTTATTTTGGTTTTATGTTGGGAAGCCTCGAGATCTTGGCTAAAACTTCCAGGCTTCATTATATGATCTGTTAATATGATTGAAATTTTGTGGTTGTATGTACAGCAAAGCCTGATTAGGACTGGTCTAAATTTTCAGCTTGTTCAAGCTTCAGAACCATTCATTTAAAGCATTCATGTATAGTGACCAAATTGGTAATTTTGAAAGACTGATTTGCCCATTTGAGTAGTCTGTTCTTTAGAAACGAGAAGGTTTATTTGCAGTTAAAGTGATTTAACAGTAACAGTTGAGTCCTAGAGGTAGGACATACTCCAAACAATGTCTTATCTATTGTTGTCACTCTGCTGTTCCTGCTTTGGTGAGAAGTTTCTGCCATTCAAAGCCAACACTTTTTTCAGAGTTCTTGTACTTTGCTTTCCTTTTTAGACACTAAATTACCTTCAGTGTTGCCCATATCTTAGTTTCAGTCAAATATCTTTTTGCTGGAATTTAAGAAAATTTCATTGTGTTAGGGTGTGTGGAAAGATATCAAAGACCCAATTTTCCCTGAACTAATTCCTTCAAAGTCAAAACGGGTTTTTTTGGTTGACTTATTAGGATTTGTTTGGGGTGGGGTTTTATTTGGTTGTTTTTTGTAGGGTTCTGTTTTTTCTTACAGATCAGGTACGCAGTTTAGTTACAGATTTCTAACTTCAGAGGTTTGGTTGATAAAAAATGGGTAGCCTTGTGATTTTACAGTTTAAAACAGGTGCAGTTCCATTTGGATGAGTTCTCAGAAATTAAAGTTTCTGAAGGGAAGGAAGTTTTATGTTGTTTTGTTATTTTGGGGTTTTTTCCTCTAGTCTTATAAAAATATTCTTACAGCCAAGGCACAGCAAATTGAGCTCATTGGGGTCTGCTTTCTGTCCAAGGAGCTAAAGGAGATCTAGGAAATACTTTCCACTTGATTGACAGCGTTAATTCTTGGAGCTTTTTTTGTAGGCTGCTGATTTCCACAGTTCAAGCTCCTTGCATGTTGTGCTGTTATGTCCCTTCTGTGAAGTCAGCAGAGTTTTGAAGCATCAGTTACATGGCATGTGGAAATTCCAACTTCTGGAAAATAGTTCCTTACTGGGGACAGTGTTCTTAAAAAGCTTTTTAGCTCAGCTATGAGAAGCTGTTGGTAACTCTGAGAAGCAGAATTGCTGTAACATTTGGTGCCTGAGGTGAAGTTACTCCCACTACTATGGTAGAAATTTTGCTGCTTGTGGCAGAAACTTGGAGGTTCAGTATTGGCAGATGTGTCCTTGAGGTTAGTGCATAACCAGTGCTGAGGAGGACTGTGTGCTCCTGTCTGATTTCTGAGCATGATGCTGTTTTTAATGGAAGCACTGCAGCTCTTCTGTCAGTGTAGATCCTTTCTCCTCCATCTTCCCTGCTAAACATCAGGTGTATACTGGTAGTGTTGTTTTCAGGAGTCTTCCTACAGATGGGAAGCTTCTAGTTCACCATTGCAGTTGTTGTAAATGGCTGTGAGGGCTGGTATATTGGCAGAGAAACAAGGGATATTCATTCATTTGGTTGCTCGTGTTTTTCACTGGACTTGTAGCTCAGCATCCCATGTAAGTGGCATACCTTAGAGCTTTGCTTCTTGTTTTAATTTGGGAAGTGACCTTGCAGTTTCTTATTTTATGCTTATAAGCACTTGTCAATGCTTTTCCTGCAGACTAAATCTATGATAATTGACTGTTCTTGGCTCTTCAACTTCCTTTTCCTGCTGTTGTAAATAGAGTGTGTGTTTAAAATTCAAGTACCCTACAGTAGAAAATAAAAGAATGTTGTAGTTTTTACTGAGGCCATGGGCAAATTGAAGCACTAGGTTCAGATGACATACTGGCAGTGCTTTGCAGGTAATGTCATTATGAAGGGCTGTGTATCTGAAGAAGACTATTCCTCTTTCCTATAAGTAGATAGTTTCATGCTGTTTGTCTTTATTTCTTATTCTGTTTGTCACTTATTTCTTAAGTGATAGTCTCAAGCGAATGAGAAAAACAGACTTCCAGTACTGATTCCTTTGTGTAGACTGGGAGGAAAGGTACTTGAAAGCAAATGTTGACAATCAGTATTGGCAGCATACTGAATTTCATCAGTTTTTCAAGCAAGCTTTACAGGAACTGGACCCAAGTCAGCTTTTTTTTGCTTTCATTTTTGTATGTAAACAGTCTCTGAAATATGCCAAAACTGAGAGTGCGGCAAAAGTTAAAATATGCACAATGTCTTGGTATGTCTTTAAATATCAAGTATAGGCATTAGTGGTTCAAGGTAGAAGTGTTTATCCTGTTAGGTCTGGTAGTCAAAATCTCTGTTTTCAGTAAAGAGATGCTAATGTACAAGTTAGTTACTGTGTGTGAGACTACTGCAGTCTTAAATCCACTGAATAAAATAAGTGTTTTCAGCCAAAATTACGAGCTGTAAAAATGTATTACTTTTTCGTGTGGCCAGAGTTGTTTCAGATGTGCCTAATGATATCTTTTTTTCTTTTGCCTTGTAGGTAAAGATGCCCAGCTGCAATATTTCAAAGTCTGGTCTGTTAATAAAACCATCTTGCACAAAACAGTCTGCTGTCTCAATTGGTCTCTTTTTGTGATCTTCTGAAGTGACAGCGTTTGTCAGGTTCTGTTTGGAGTCATGTGTTTCAAAGAGCCATAACTTGAGTTAGCAGTATGTAGATACTGCTTAACCTTCATTTGGAGGGAGAAAATTTGGAAGTATTTCTGCAGGTAACAGATGAGATTTTGAGTTGCAACAATAAATGTGCTGTTGAGTGGGCAGGGTTCCTGCTTAGCTGTAGTGCACCAGAAAGCTGTGTGAAGATCTTTTTATGTAAAGAAGCAGCAAGTGTAAATCTGTTCTTAACATCTTAAGATCAGAGAATCTAAGAGTGGCCTAAGTTGGAAGGGATCTTAAAATCTAGTTTCAGTGCCCCTGCCATGAACACCTCTCACTAAACCAGGTTGTCCAGAGCTCCATCCAACCTGGCCTTGAGCGCTTCCAGGAATGGGGCATCCCCAGCTTCTCTGGGCAACCCGTTCCAGTGCCTCACCATCCTCACAGCAAAGAATTTCTTAAAATCTACTCTCAATTTGAAGCCTTTGCCCCATGTCCTGTTCCCTAAATACCCTGGTAAAAAAGTCCCTCTCCATCTTTATTGTGGGCTACCTTCACGTACTGGAAGCCACAATTAGGTCACCCTGAAGTCTTGTCCGGGCTGAATAATTCCAGTTCCCTTAGTCGTTTTTCATGGGAGAGGTGCTCCATCCCCCTAATCTTCCTAATGGCCCTCCTCTGGACTTTCTCCAATAGGCTGATGTCCTTCCAGTGCTGGGGACCTCTGTGCTGGATAATACTTCCAGCTTCGAACATCTTCAGGTATTTTTTATGAAGGAAGCATAAAATGCTTAACAAAATAGTAATTTTTTTTCCACATTCAAGGTAGTTGAGTTACACAATTTGTTTGCAATGTTAGACTGCAGGTACTATAAAGTGGAAGAGAGCAGGATTCATGAGGATGTGAGCAGTTGCTGATAAATGTGTAGGTGTAACAACAGATTAGAAAGCCAGGGACTAGTAAAACATGTAACTGCATTCAAACTGATTTCTCATCTTGCAAGCACTTTACTGAAAGAGTCTTAGCTTGCTGAAGTATTTGGTGCAACAGATCAACAAGTTGTATCTGCTCTGAAATGCTTTTTTCAGGTCAGGTACAGACAAACTATTAAAACCACCAGTGAAGGATCTCCGTGTAAAATTCACTGTCATTGACTTCTGTGCCAATTTCTGCAAGAGCTTATTTCTGTACTTCAGTTTAAATAAAACAACAACAATGGTAGTTATTAAAGTTTCTCAGAAGCTAGTTTTTAAATAACATGGAAATTTATTATGGCAGTTTAACTAAAAATAGTTGAGTGCTTTTGTTTGTGAATGTGTTCGGACTTTGGCAAAAGGGCTGAGTGTCAGTCAGTCTTTCCAGCTACTTGAACAACAGAGTTCTAAAACTCAAACTAATAATTCCTCTCTTGTGAGCCAAGCTCCAAAATGTAGTAATGCAGCTGCTTGTGTCTAAATACAAAAGTACCAACACCTTAGTCCATTTAAGCTAACTGCACTAAATCAGAAAAAATTTAGCATTTCCTTACAGCTATTCAGTGCAAGTAACATGCTTGAAAGAGGTTTAATGAGTGAAGGAGTCGGAAACCTTAAAAGCTTTTCATTAGGCATCTTCATAAAGTGAGTGATAAGCTGTTTTACAAGGAAGAAAAGCATTTTCATAAAGTTGCTGCATGAAGGGAAAAAAAATTGCGGTGAAAATTACAATAATGACTTTGCATAATTAATGGAATTTTGTAAGGGTACAGTCTTACTTCAGTTTAGAATTGCACCAACGAGCAATGTATTTTGCATGTTGAGGGGAGATGTACTCAAGAAAATCTGTTGACCTTGGTATCCCTGTTCATCTGTTTCAGTTGGTAGTTTGTCCACTACTTCCCTGCAGTATTTTCACTTACTTTCCTCTCACTCACACACCTGTTCTAGTATTTTAACAGACAAGCATTTTGTGAACATAATGAAGCCATACAAATGGATCACAGACATTATGTGATAGGTATAGAGCATAAAATACTAGCTCATTAAATTAATCAATTCTGCAGGACCTTGCTTGTCTGATAAGAGTGCCCTATTGGTCCCAGATTTTGTTTAAAGGAGTACATGGACTAAAGCATTAGTGAGGAGAAAGTTAATTTGGTTTTCATGGTACTTAAGCAATTCATTTTTCTTGCCTATCTCTGAAATCCTCTTTCAGATAACAGCTGCAAAATGTTAGTACATAGTGTGGAAACTAAAAGTGTAGCTGTGTTTGAGGCAGTAATTTGGTGTAATTGATCACCTTTTAAAGGATAACTTTCCGGATTTTTGGTGTTGCTTTTCAGGCATGTCCCATAGTAGGCGTTTACAGAAACAGCTCACAATCTGATAGGTAAGGTCAGGATTTGCACTAGAAATGTGGCACAGTCTACTTACTCAATGCATGCATTTTTGAGCATTTATGAGGCAATTTAAGTTAAAAATGTAGCAGACAAAGGCAATCCTTAAACAAAAAATAATTCACATCCTTTGTCAACTCTATGATAAAGTTTTCAGGTTCTTGGACACATGCTGTTACTCCTTCACTGTCCATAACTGCCAGCTGCTGACACGTTCTGAAATAAAATTTCTGTGAACTCCTCTCCCCTTTCAGAATGACCAACATCTTCCTGTTAGTTTCTCAGAACTGAAGCCAAAAGATTTCCCTAATAGCTATTGGAGAAGCAACAGGAGACTGAAATGCTAACAACTCACAAATTTTTCAGGCATGTTAAGGTTTATACACTTTCCAGTTAATTGATATGCCTTTCTTTGCTGGTGTCCAGCTCATACAGCCTGTTTCACTATCACAAAGTGTAAAGTCATACATCTGGAAATGGAATGGAAGCCCATCCCAAGGATCAGTGTTTCGAGAGAAAGTTTGGAGACATGATGGATAGTCAGCTGAAAATCAGCCCCCACTTGGCCAAATGCAATTCTTGGATTCATTAAAAAGAGAATATCAGATGGTATGGGGGAGGCAATACTACTTTTGTTCCAGTAGTGCTTACACTAGTGCCAAATGCAGTATCCAGTTCTTGTGCCAAAAATCAAGCACATGCCTTGTAATGCTTGCAGACCTTACTTTAAAGGCAGACATGGTTACAAAATGAGTATCTACCTATAATTGCCTTCATGAAGAAAAGTAGTTTGATAATAGAGAATTCTTTGATCTAACAAAGCTATAATAGGATGAAATGTCTTGAAATTGAATCCAGATAAATGTTGAGCTTTAGGCAAACAATTTTAATGGAACATAATTAGACACTGGAACGCTTAACCAGTGGTGTTCCAGATTCTTTGTTAGTGGTCATTTCTAAATAGAAGCTTTGGATTTTTTCTTTCTTTAAAGCATATGCTATATTTTTGAGAGATTTGTTGAGGGCAGTCCTGATGCCACTCTTGCTCAGCAGAAGTTGCTAAATGCAGGCCCTTCAGGTACTTGAGAGATACAAATTAGAGCCTTGCTTTAAGGCGTCTGGCCACTCAGAGTGACATTCAGAATGGTGCTGGTGAGTGTTACGCACTTCACAAGGGAACTTGAACTACGAAGTCCAAACGTAGTGCACCAAGGGGTGAATCACCTAAACCTCAGCATAAGCAGGGCTCAGGAGAGAGATGGTAGGACTTCATATACCTCCATGGGCTTTGCTGCTTCTGTCTGTTTGGAATCCAGATCTGGCAGCTCTCTTGTAGAAGGGGGACCCATGTGCTGTTTCAAGAATTGAGTAGTGCTTACTGTCTGTGTTCAGTCCCCAGCAAGCAGAATGGTGATCTTGCTTCATCCAACAGGTGTGCTTACACTTAGGCAATGGGTTTGTTCAAACCATTCCTCCTATGTCCCATTTTCCAGAAGATGGTCCTTTCCACAGAACTGCAGGTGAGAAAATCTCAGCATGTTGCTCCTTACTGAAGCTGCACCAAAAGTCTAAGGCAGGCAGAAGATCAAAATTTTAGTTTAGATCAGGAAACGGCAGAGCAGACAGGTACGGATCTGAAAACAGTCAAGCTTAGAATGGAACAAAATCTTAATCTCTCAAATCCCAGGCAAAATATTCTGTTTAACTAGTTTTGTCAGGTCTAAGTTGTACTGAGAATTTCTTTGTCTTCCTGGATCTACTGCATGTGTATGTCCAGTCTCTTTTGTAATGTTCCCATTCTTGGCATACTTGATTTTTTTCTAAAAGTATTTGTACTACACCAGACTATTCCAGGCATTTTAGATCCCCAAAACATGCAGGCTTAGATGTAAGTAAGCTTTTCATGTTGCAGTTTTTCATGAGTGAGAAGCCGGAAAAGTACTGAACTCATGAAGTGCAAGTGCTAAGAACTAAGATGTTTAGAAACAATTTTCTACACGTAGTTTTTTAGTCTGTCTGTAGACGATCACACCAGCCATTTCTAGCCTAATTGGTTATGCTGGTTTTGCATTAATTTAAGAAAAGCTGAGGTGAAAACTAAGAAACATGTGGTGAAAACTAAGTACTTGTGATCTTGGCCATCTAGCAAGTAAGAGCAAGTTTTTGAAGTCCTGAGCTGTTAACAATATTTCCTGATTTATTTTTCTAAAGATAAAAAATCTGCTTTTGCATGTTTTTGCAGTCTGAATACTGCAAAGCATTTCTTCATGTAAAATACTAATTGCGGCGAATATCTTTCACGATGAAATAAGTAGGTACTTGGAGGAAAACAGTGAAAAATAAGAGCATGTGGAATCATACGGCCATGGGGTGTATATGGGGAGGAAGTCACATGCAAAGTTAAGTCTATGGTGGAGGAGGAAAAGGGAGCATAGGGAGGTGTAAGCTGCAGTGTAACTTCACCTGCTTAGCACTGTTTTGGCAGTCCAGTGGGGTTGTAAATCCAGTTTAACTAGCCAGCATGCCACATGCTTTACATGCTTCCCATCCTGAGTTGCTCTGGCAGTCACAGGCGTGTTGAACAACTTAACCAGTCCTTGGAGGTTGCCTGGAGTGTTGGATGTCTCCTGGTGAGTGTGTGCTGCCCAGGCCCTGCAGCACTGTCATGGAGCTCTGCCTGTGGTACATTTCCTCTTCTGCTGCACTTTATTAGGAGCTGTGCAAGGATTACCTCGCTGACATGTCTGATGGCAGCTCTTATCCACAATATTATGCTCTTTATTGCAAAAAATATAAAATCCAATTGAAGATTTCAAGTCCTGATCACTCCAAATATCTCATGAATAGAATAGCACAGTAATACCTCATAATTTCAGCACAATGCATGTTTAATTTTTGGATAATTATATACTGTATTTCACATGTCATTATAACAAGGCCTCCAAGATAAAATGAAGTAAGATACTGTGAGCCAAGACAAGTAGGAAAATGGGATTCAAGGAAGGGTCTAAGCATATCTAGGTTTAGTTTGAAAAACAGACTTTTTCTAAACCTCTTTTGCCAGATATAATTTAACAACTGAACTGTAAGAGTACATGTTTAACTAGTAATACTGGCACCTTTTTTTGTGTCAATCCTAATTTTCTAATTTTAAGTACCTTTTTTTACCTGAAATGCTTTTTTAAAATTTTGATATTCCCTCCTCTTACTGAAATATAGTAAGTGAGGCTTTTCTTTACCCAAATAGTTTCCTAATATACACATACACATGTGCTTTGTGGAAGAAGCCATCAGAATTCAAAGTGCATAATCATAGAATCATAGAATCACAGAATCATAGAATCATAGAATCATAGAATAATATCCCGAGTTGCAAGGGACTCACAAGAATCGCTGAGTCCGACTCCTGGCCCTGCACAGCACCATCACCCAGAATCACCATGTGCCCGAGAGCATTGTCCAAATGCTTCTTGAACTCTGCCAGGCTAGATACTGTGACCACTGCCCTGAGGAGCCTGTTCCACTGCCCAAACACCCTCTGGGTGAGAAACTTTTTTTTAATATCCAACCTAAACCTCCGATGACACAACTCCAGGCCATTCCCTTGGGTCCTGTCACTGGTCGTCACAGAGCAGAGATCAGTGTCTGCCTTTCCTCTTCCCCTGATGAGGGAGTTGTAGGCTGCAATGAGGTTGTCTGTGTATATTCAATAATTTTCTGTGACTGAGATGGGTTCAAATTCACACGTATAATTCTGCAGCAAAAATCACCTATACTTCTGCCAAATTAAGTTTTTCTGAGTAATGGCTATGCTTTCTTTTGAAGTCAGCATTACATAAGGTTTGAATTATCCTACTGGCTTGAGTATCTTTTGGTCTATAGACATGTATCACGGATGTTAAATAAATTTAGACTTGATCTAAATACAGAGTTTCCTTGCCCTGCCAAAATGTGCTTTACTCTGGACAGGCACAGTAAGAGAATTGTAGGAGACAATTTTGGCTGCTGTAGTCCTGCAGGACTGAGCTTGTAGTAATGCTTTAAATACCAGTTTAGGTACCTATTTGCAAAGGGAACTGTGTCTAGAGCCAGGTCTGAGCCAGTGGTTTTTCAGCTGGAGTGAGAGTTGGTCTGGACCAGCAGAGAGGAAATATCCCTGGACTACTCCCTCTTAGCTCTCCCCTTTTTCATTTGTTCAAATGAACAAGACCCTCTTTCGACCATTGCTCACTACTTGATTTTTTTTAACTTAAATTTGCTTTATTTCTTATAGGTTTTACTCCTGTGTTTTGTGAAAAGCTATGAAAAAACCAGGGTATGAAAATGCGATAACACTCTAATTTCTATCCCTTCCCTTAACATGTTCTTTTAAACTAAGCCCATTGATTCTTCACTTAACAATTTGTTGTGTCAGAGTAACAAGCAAAGATGTGAGATAAATTTGCAGAGTTTTTGTTCTGGATGTGTACTAGCACTTTCTGGAAGACTGTTGTTGTATTAAAGAAACTATAAACTAAAATAAGTGGAGCTTGTAAATCAAGTGATGGCACATATATGTGATCTTTAAAATATAATTTTGGTGAATCATGTTACATTAAAAACATTGATATGCAGTTAGATTTAAATCCACTTTTTGCTAAATGCCTTGATCACTACTGGTTTTGTTCACTTCCTTGTCACTTTCTTTTTTGCTTTCACAAAGAATGCATGATTGAGCAAAAAAGGCTATTTCTGCCTCAGTTATACTTTTCAGAATGCAAATTTTGATTCTTGGGTTTAGTTTTTTTTAATGTTTCCAATCTGAGTCTTACTGAACCAAAATTCTGCAATGGGAATGAGCTTCTCCTAACTTTTGCTCAAAAGCTCAACTTTTGAAGTGAATATATTTTTTTTTCAATGGTAAGCTGAAATAAACCAAATAACTATATTCAGGTTTTTTTCCTATTTTTAATGTGATTTTTTTTAACAGTATGGACAAAGGTGAGTGGGTAACAGTTATTCTACATGGGAAATGGACAGAAATTCGTAGGCAAAGTCCATGTATCCCTGAAGAAAAGCAGGTCATTTCTCTGTCTGGGAGTCAGTATGATGAAATTCTTCCTCCACAGATTATTTTTCCCAAGGACTCCTGTTACTTAGCCATCTGCAATGTCTCCTCTCGAACACGAGTTGAAGTGCTCTTGAAGTGCTGAACTTAAACCTGTATATTTGTAGTACAGAAGTGCTATGAGTTGCTTCTAGGTCTTCAAGATCTTCAGGACCCTATTGAGATGCAAAAGTTAGTGGTGGTGACAGCTCTATCAGACAGAAAGGCTCCTGCAGTAACATGCTGTGGAAATGTTCCTCCTGGTAACTCCCTTGTACAAAGTTACACATAGCTGAGGGCTATTGCTCCAGTGTGTTGAAACCATTTTGTTTTAAGCATATTGTGCTTAAACTGAGATCCAACAATACTACTATTTGTTACATGAAATTTCATTAGAATTGCATCCAGAGAAGGCCTCAGCTGGGAAGAGAAAATCGCCCCCAGTCCAAAAGCTGCCTATTACCCATCTGGAGCCTTCACAAGTGAAGTACAGATCCTGTAATCAATTTATGTTTTGGATGCTGATGAATATGAAGTGTCAGAGCACATGTCAAACTATAACCTCTGACAAAGATTTGGTCAGTTTCTGAAAGTTCACTTAGAAAAAACAAGGCCCTTTCGTGAGGTCCGCATTCTAGGAATGACTGGGAAAGGCAGGGCACTTTAGAAGAAAGTTGTAACCTAAGCATTAAAAACAGTTGTAAGTACTCAACACCATGTACCTTTGGGTCGCTTACATAAAGCCTGTAGGGACATGGCAGGTGACTGTACCACAGTCAGTTTGTAAATGAATCTCTAGATGGAGCCAAAACAGATCTCATGCCTGAGTGTTGCAGACAGATTTTTCTACTGAAGGCTTACAGCTATAAGAAAACATTCAACTCCATACCATATCTTTGTATCCACCTGTAAATTACTGAGGTTTCTTACTGAATTTCTTAGGGCTTGAATCCTAAAAAAATTGCAGTGCCAGTAGTCTAAAACTGCATATCAGGACATTTTACTACATGTTAATGGCTAATGTAATGTCAGAATCTCTTATCTCACAGTCAGTCTTCACCTGTGCATGCATTACATACATAAAATCAGTAGGAAAATCTTATGATGCATCCTGCAATATTTGCCTGCACATTAATGATTGTGTGAATTATCAGCACTGATAAGCGCCAGTCACACATGTTTCCTTTTGGGGCTGTGTTTATGGTGTGACATCTGTTTTACCTGTCATTTACTAGCCCACTGTTTTAGAAAAGCATTTACCAGCTTTGTTATATGTGCAGGTTTAAGAATCTCAACACTGTTCTTGTCTGTGGTATCTATTGAGGCTGCAAATATAACATTGAGGGAAAATAATCCCTTACTGGTTTTGTTTGTTATTCTTGATAATTTTCATAATGTAGACCATATAGTAATAAAGAAACTCTTGAAATTTGTGATTCCTTTCATTTTTCTGTCATACATCTTCATAAAACGTGTGGTTTCACAGGCTCACAGTGGTAACTCATGTACGTGGAAGGGTAGGAAAGCACCTATGTTAAAACTGACCAAATTGAAACCAACTTGGTTGGTCCTTTTTGGCACAGAGTCTCCTTTATCCTGCTGTCTCACTGGAGCTAAAGGTGGCTGAACTATGGGACATTGCAAGTTTGAGCCACGTTGGGTTAAGTCTAAGAGAAATCTACGGCTATCAAATAGACAGCTTTTTGCACTGTCTGTGAAAAACTGCTTAGACTGCATGATCTCAGGGCCATGAGATAATTGCAGGCTCACAATTGCTTTCTTCCTTGGCAAAAAGATAAGATCCCAGCAGTTACTGCACTCGCAGGTGCTGCAGAAGACCAGTGAAGCAAGTTGAACACAATGAGCTTTGCCTTGCAGGGAATCCATCTCACACTAATCCTTGAAAGATTCAAGTAACACTTAGTTGCTCAGTCAGAAATCCCACACCTCATCTTATTTCTGACTTCATTGCACAAGATAACTCATCTTTTCAGGGAGTATTACATGCTGAGTGACCCAGAAACTTTTTGCCCCTAATAGTGGAGGATTTTTGCTCATATCATGGGACTGACTGATAGAAAAACTGCAAGCATGTCCATCTCTTTGAGACTCAGTTTCAGGGCAGCAACTGCCTTTACTCAATCTGTCACTGATGAAAGGTGTCCATTAGACACAAAATTTGGGAACTTTGTCAAGGTAATAAACCCACAGTCTGTTACAGTGATTTATTCCTATCATAGCCACCTGCAAAGTGAGAGTGAAGTAGATCTGGTTAATGTATGCAGAGAGTGGCTTTGCCACTATCTGCTGTTGAATATGGATAACTGTACTAGGTGATATGGCAATTCAATTTCTACAATGGCATTCCTCTATGATCTCTGCCAAAGCACTAAGAGCCAAATACACATTCACAGTGAAACGTCAAAGAGTAGAACTTTAGTCTCAGAGCAACAATGAAATGTGATTTATGTGAACAGAAGAGTGTGCTCTGCAGTGACAAGGAGCTAACTTTAAAGTAAATGAGAATTTGGATAACTAATAGAGATGAATAATGAAAAAAATAGTTTGGAAAGAAGCTCTTTAAGTCAATCATCTTAAAGTACAGTAACTTCAAAGTTAGGTCAAGCTGTTCAGAGCACTCAGTATTGAAATTCTCCTGGGATAAAAATGATACAGCTTTTCTACATGACATCCAATTATTCTCACATAACTAATTTTTCTTCTTGCAATATGGCAGTTGCCTCTTGTTCCTTTGCTGTACTGTGATCACAGAGTCCATTTTCTAAGTGCTTTTTAAGTACTCTTTCTTCAGCCTACTTGTCATCCTCTGGCTAACATTGGTCACTATGCAGTCAGCCTTCACCATTGGAGGGGCTCATGTCCACCAGGAATTGCATCTTTTTTATTAGACATACAACATCCACAGCCTTTTCCTCACCCATTAGGTGGATCACCTGGTCATAGCACGAGGTCAAGCAGAACCTGCCTTTCATAAATGGATCCCATTCAGCCCCATATACCTTTGTGTGTCTAAGTGATATACCAGGTTGACAGCATTTTCCCTTGGATTATGGAGGCATCTTTCTGCCCCTCTTTCCTGTCTTCCAGCTCAGAGGGCTGAGTACCCCGAGGACAACTGGTCCTATTATGCCTCTATCCACAATGTGGGGCTTGGGGTCTTGTCTCTCTTTACAAAAGTTCTGTCTTCTGTTCATCCTCTCTGATGCTACTGTATGCTCAGCTCCTCTGTTCTTCCTTCAGCTAGTTGTTCCCCTTGTGACTTCCAGCAGCTGACAATGCTGGAACGTGTGAAGCACACGACTGCAGACAGCCATCTCACACCCATAGCTTGGCTGCCTCCTGTTTTGAATTGTGTTTGTCTTTATAACATGACTACATGCACTGGCTTGCCATTGTGTGTCAAAGGGATCTCAGAATTCTGCACTGTGGCTTTCCTGCTCCTTTCCCCCGTCTTCTCTTCTCAGCCCTCTAATCTGTTTGTAGCCTTTGTACCCAGGCACAAACAGAGCTTGTGGAGGCAAGGACACTTCTGCTTTCAGAATTCCTGCGTTTTACTGCTGATGTCTAAACATGATGTGTAAGAGACAGGGATTCTGGGAAAGAAAAATGCCTGAGTTCATATTACCATGAAGAATTGAATTCCACTGCATTTAATGGTTGCAACTGTATGTTTCCTAATTTTCTATGTACCTGCCCAGACATCTCAGGCTATTACTTGCAAAAGCCTTGAGAACTCACAGTAAGAGTAATGGGATCTGCATTTTTGCATATTAAGGGCTACTCCTTGCAAGTGTCTTGGACAAACCAGATCTAGCATGCCTCAGATTAGGCAACCAAAATCAGCAGGTATTTTGAAATGTACCCTTTGTGTGGAACAGTCCCTCTTCTACAACAACGGTGAAATAATTCACTTTTGTGGAACACATGCATGCACTGTAGTAAGAAAAACTCCTAAGAGAATTCATAGCTCTGTCTTCAAAACAATATGTATTAAATCATTTGGAGGGCCACACACTGAGTATCAAAGGGAAAGCAGTACTGGATTATTGTTCATTAAGGGAGCATCATTCATCTAATGCACCAAAGGAATCAGGAGTGCTGCTGAATAAAAAGCCTGTGGCTATATAATGACACTACAGTCTATTCTAAGAGTCAGTGAAGGAAGAACATGACTTCCACGATACAAATTCTAGTATTAGTACATTATGGAGAGCTTATGCTAGATGTAGGCTTCCCACCACAGTTATCATATCATTTGCCTTTTTGCTGAATGCAGACCAACCCCGGAATGTTTTATACCACTTCCTCAATATACAGCACAACAACACTCTGCACTGTTGCTTTTTAGAGTTACACCACTAATTGTTTAACAGTCTTCCCTGCCCACCACCCTTTACCCACTCATTTTTCCATCCTTCATGCATGAATAACCTTAATTGATCTCAGGAAGACAAGGACAGTGACAAGAACATAACTACTGAAAAGAAGCCAGTAAGATCATCAGGCTTGTCAGCTGGAGGAGATGCCAGCTTTCTAGGGACTAGAATTTGTGACTTTGTGTCTGTCAAACTCAGTCACTTTTGTGAGGCTGAAAGCCAAAACTAATATTTTCTGCCTTGCTCCCTATTTCTGAATGGTTACATTTTCATCACAGTCATCACCTTTTTCTAACTTGAGTGAATTTGAGTTATCTATCCAGGGCGAAAGACACAAAAAGGAGGGAATGATGACAGTTAGCAAGCTGTGACATATCCACTGAAGCATCTTGGCTACCAAAAATCCAGCATCTCCTCCAGTGGATGATCCTGCTTCTGAGCCTTCACCTTCCACATCGTATATACTGTCCTTGTGTATTTAAATTGTGCTTAAGTCAGTGTATGCATTTTCATTGTATTACCTTCATTCTTACGGTGAAACCTGCTTTGATGTCTGCTGACTTGCTAATTAGCAATGATCCATTGAAGCCTTTTCTACCAGGAGGAGGCAGAATAAATTATATCGGGAATAGAAACCCAGTTTAGATCGTGTGTTTTTATTTAATGGATTCATAAGAGGCTCAAGACAGGAACTGAGTGAATTTACATGCTCATGTCAGGTATCCAGCTATTATAAGGAGTGCTACAAAGACTCATGAATCCAGGTTTCCTTTACCAGTCAAAATCACAGTGGTGGCTCCCTGTCATATAGGGTAAAACAGTCACATAAATTAACATATCTGTTTCCAAAATGGAGGAATAATTTATCTTGGGACACATGCATACAAGTAAGAGAAGTCACTTCCCATCATCTTCATTCCACATATTCGTGGAGAACTCAATATTTGTAATAATTTTTTTTTCTCCTATGCATGGAGAAACATAATTAGAGGTTAGGATAAAAAAGGCGGTAAGAAAGCAAAACAATTCAGCAAAGCATTAGTAATTCTGCTGTATTTCTTGTTCCAAGAAACAAATAACTATTCTTTACTGATGTTGCACCACAGGAAGGGTGCAAGAGCAACAACACAGATCTTGAGCTGATGTCATTGTTTTCCATGACAATAGCTTCTTGAGGTAGTCTCTCTAGCAGTCAGGTCTTATTGCAAGATCTCATCTATTACTGGTGAGAAAGAAAAGAGAACACCCACAGACACTCTCTTCTGGGAAGTGGGCAAAATGATGGTCTGGTTTTCTTCCAACAAATAAACTAACAGCAGCTAGATTTCAGTCTGCTGTAGAGATTTCTCACAGGCAGATTATCCCTCAGTGGAATCAAGTTAACTCTTTCTGCTTGTTCAGTGTTTTCTTTTAAAAACTGCATCACTTTACACAGGAAATGTTTGGTATTTACACAATCCTTCCTGAAATGGCAAATATTTTATTTTTGTACTGAGACATGCTATGGCTTCTCATTCTCTAGAATAATAAACATTACATTACCAAATTATGAAGACAAAAGCTTTGAAAACATGGTGTCTAAGAGGAAGGTTATGGGTAGCATGACATGTGCCTCAGAGTAACTCTTATATGGAGGTGATTTAAGCTGAGCTGATTCTTTTGGTGTTAGCTCTGGCTTAATATTGCTGCTTGGAAGTAAGTCCTGTAGAGAAGTCCTTGTGGAGTTTCTACATGCAGCCTAGCACTCAAGGCAATATTTATTAGTTTATGCAGAACCCCAGACTAGGGTTGCCTGAGACATTCACACAATGGAGGTCGTGAGTAAATAAGCCTTCTGGGAAGCTAAACACCAGGGGACATGAGCACAGAAGTCTCTTGCAGAATGACTCTCATCTGAATGTTCAGCAGGGTTGATGCCAAGACTGTTAGAGCTGCATGCAACCAAACTGGACTCATGTAGAACCCTTCTACACTGACAAAGCCAACCTCTGCAGCCTCCTTCTCTGGCTGACAATGGACCCAGTTCATGGAACAGCCAGGCTAAAGCTGTAACTACGGTGCTGAAATCCAGACAACTGCATCAGTTCATGTGAGGGCTTCACCAGAAAGTATAGCCAGAAAAATCTGGCTCTGTGACACCAGCTCGGCACCTGGGACTTGGTTAAAATCTGTACCGCAAACACACTTGACAACTGAAGGCTGAGTGCAGTGATGAGGATTGCATATTTTTATGATGAGCTGTAAAACATTGTTCATATTTCACTAAAGTTCATGCATCTGAAAGTTGCAAAACCAAAATAAATCTCTAGGAGAGACCAGGAAGAGTCGTCTGCAGAAGCAAGAGATGAGCAAAAGTTACCTGTAGGAGCAAGACACAGAGAAGACAGCTGCATACAGATGTGGCAAGAAAGATTGCATATTATGTCAAGTCACTTCTGAATTATCTTTGAGTAGTGTCTCTGGGCTGAAGATTAGGTATATCATAGCCAAGTGTCAGATTGGTTGAAACTACCAGGATTTATCAACTACAGATGGGACTGTACTGGCATGGTTTCGTAGCTGCTAAGGCAGGTTTTCAAATGGAAACCAGGTTAATCCCTGGAACTCCAGAGACTCACAAAAATACCCTGCTCTTGCCCCATACTTTGCAAGAAGCTTCTTTTAAAAAGAGTCTATAAACACAGGCTTTACCTAGCCATTCTATAGAAACAACACATATCAGTAGAACAGGAGAGAAAAAATTACCCTTGCAGAAAACAGTTACAACAGAAAAAAGACAGGTAACAGTATAACAAGGTAGAGGTATTTTAGTTTACTTGGTTTTTTTTTTTTTAAGGTGGGAAAGAAGAGCCTGTGAAGCAATAAGAAAGAAGCCTAACATGTTTTAAGGTTTTTTATCTCTAGGATTCAAAAATATTTCAAGTAGTGTTCAATTCAAATGGAAGGTGAACAGTTCTTAAAAAAAGGTTAAAATTAAAACCTCTCTCCAAATAAATAATTTTAATTTAAAAGAAACCTGCACAGCTCTAATCTTTAGCAGAATACCCTTGTCAGGGATGAAAAAGCTGATGTCCTTCCCCACAGTCACAAAGACCAAACCAAAGCAGTTCAGGATGACTTGTCATGAGATCATCATCTAAATACACTTTCCCTAAATCTTCTCCATCTTGAGGAACCCCTCCCTCCTATTCTAACCAAAATTCAAAGTTTCTTTTTTTTCCTACCTTTCCTCCTTTCACACATGCTTTTCTCTCTTTAGTGACATAATTCACGAGCCTTAAATAGAGCTTTGAATAACAATGTATTGGTGTCTTTCTAAAGCACTTTCACTTTTAGTTGGATGTTTTAGTCATCCAACAGAATCTAAACGCTGTTGCCAGTTATTTATTTGTGAATAACTCAAACCAGAATGATTCAGCTCATACAGCTGGCACAGATTCAGGAAAACCAATAGGCTGAGCTTGATCAGATTTTTATCAGTTAAAATGTATTGAGCTTTTTAATCATAAAAAAATATTGCCTAATAAAGGTCAATGCAAAAGCCCATGTAATGACAAGAAAAAGTTATTTTTGGATATTAATATATTGTCTATCAATTCTTTATTTTCCCTTGTTTAGCAAAAACCAGAAGAGGCATGCCAGAGCACTTATGCATGAAACTAGAGCTATGCTCTTTAAACAAAAGAATCAGCATGAGAGCTCTGAGCATGTTCTAAAACTAAAATCATTAAAAATGTTGTTGGGATCTTAAATATTTATTTTAAGGCTAAATCTAATTCTAGCCTTCAGAGAAACAAGACTGTTTACCAAATAAGGCATCAGATTGCTTAGTTGCTTTGAGATAAGCCATTTATTTCAATATTATTTAATGGTAATGCAATCAACCAAAACTTGACATATTTGGAACCAGCTGTTCTGAATTAGAGTCTGCAATTTTCCAGATTCCAGCAAGAAAGTTAGGAACAAAATTATGTTGGGGTTTTCTTTCCTGTATTGTCTATTATGATTACAGAATAGCAACTATGTAGGTTAAAAAGCCGCCAGATTTTAATAGTGCCAAACCACTCCATCGGCAGCATTAAAAATACCATTTTATGGGTCAAATTTGATCTATCAATTTAAACCAAACTGTACAAAGGCTCATCCAAACAATTTCGGAATAGGCCTTTACAAGAATGAAATAAATTGGTTCTGCTGAAATGACCAAGAAAAAGATCTAGGTGTTTAGGCCTTGGTAAAGGCTTTGGATCTTTTATCTGTGGGACCAAGGAAAAGATTTCCACCTTATCTCAGCTAACATGTTAAAGAGATAAGTATTTTCCTGATAAGCATTCAGGATTTAAAAAATAGTTGGGGGATAATTATGCAACAGTGCACAGATATTTGTATCCTAGTAATTCTAGGAAGAATTCCTACAAAAAAGTTCTGTCATAAGAAACAGCCGAAGAGGCCAGTGCAGGGCAGAATGTTAAGTGCAACTAGGATCAGAAATAGCATTAAGGATAAATGATTTCTGCACTCTGTTTGATAAATGTGGTCATGTCAAATGGAAAGAAAGTTTCTCAGGAAGGAGAATGTCCTCAGGATCCATAAGATGACCTGATCATGGCTCAGATTTCTTAGGAGACTACAGGATGCTGCAGTTGACCAGCATGATGAGGGGGAGAATGACTAGATAAATACGAGGGGGAGAATGACTAGATAAATACCTGAAATTTGGAAAAGCCAGAGAAAAATGATAAATAATTCAGCTACTGGAAACTATAGTTCTAACTCTCTGAATTAAATATATGAGAAGGAACATACTTTTATTGCAGCAACAGAATGATATCATGGGCCATATGTTCAAATATTTGTTACATATTCAAGAGTCTTCTAAACCTGTGGAGGTTCACTCTGTGAAGTTGTACATCCAAATCCCCCCAAAATTAGCGGAAAACATTAAACAAAATATATGTGACTAGGACTGGAGCATAAGCTAATGCAACTATCTACATTTCAGTTGGTGATTTGGATTTTAGCTGTCAGAGAGAATTAGTTAAATTCATTTAAATGCAAGAAAGAGTGAAGAATATGTCTTTCAGTTTTAAGCACCAGTTTTGAGCCCCAGTTCAGCAATGCTATTCAAGTACTTGGATCCAGACAGACACCTTCTTCAACTAGAATTATACAAACTAACAAAATTTTTCCTAAGGCCTCTGAAAACAGAGTCCTGACCAGATAAAGTTATGATGAACTGTCTCAAAACTAGTGATTTTCTCATTTTATCTTAACTAAACAGAAAAACTAGTTATTGAGGAAATACTCTAGGAAAACAAGATAGATTTCATTAGACATAAAACATATTTGCAGGATATCAAAACTGAAATATGATGAAAATTTGTAGCAATCTAGTCAAGTCAAAAAAAATTTTGCCAAACAATGATACGAGTAACCTTCAACATGTTAGAGAATGACCATATCCACCTGGAAGATTCACCCTCTTTGAAACAGAGCCAGATGAAAGTATATGAAAACCTTGAGATACATGAGGCAGTTGACAAAATATTAAAATAATACAACACAGGTTTTTCAAATTATAAAATCCAGGCCTGGTTATCCAGTCAATTCCCTTTATTGGCAAAATGTCCTAAGGGTAGTTTTGAAAATCACCCATAAGTATTCCATTTAGCTACACTGCAAGAGGAAAGAAAAATAGCTAAAAAGAAAAAGGAAAGAAAAATACCCCACCAAAACCCCACAGCTTTAACAGCTTAGTCATGAGGATACTCTCTCAGAGGACAGAAGGTTTATAACCTGGTTCCTGAACACATTTCTTTGCAATAATGAGATAAAAAGAACAGATTGTATGGATATTTATACAGCAGTTGGCAAGGTATCACAGCATAATTCATGTATGATCGGCTTAATTTACATGATTTTACCTGTTTCATTCGCTTCCATGACCCATAGATGCTGACCTGAAGTGGAATAAATGTACTTTCTGACTTAGAACAACTGATTAAGAAGCAAAACGCAATTTGCGTGCTGGACAAGACCTACTGATTTAGTCGTCACAATTTCTTCTTTTGATAGCTGTTGACATTTAGTATTTCAGGGAGAAGTAAAAAATTTCTCTCCCCAACAAAAAATTACCTAACTATAGGCCTTTTTTGTTTGCACATTATCTAGTCACTTTAAAAATTCAACCTGTGCCTATATTTGGGCTGTCCTTCAGATCTCCATTCCACAGTTTGGCATTTAATTTTGTACTGCTGTGTTAAAAATAATCTAGGTATTTTGTAGACTGATCCCTTCTTCTAATTTTTCACTATGGTAATATTTACATGTATGAAGATTGGACAAATTTACTAATTTTTTCATATTCTTTATGTATTTCACCTATGTTGCTTCCTGGGTTCTTTAACGTAATAATTGTTTAATTCCTTCAGAAATATGACCACATTTCTAATTAATTAAAAAAAAATTCTTAGCAGGTTTATCATCCTCTGACTGGTATGTAAACTTGTCTGAATTCTAAAAATGTAGAGCACCTGCAGCTCCCACAAACTTCTTCAGAAATCAGAAGAAAGCTTCGTTTTTTTGCTCCAAAGACTGATATTCATGCAGTGAAACCTGGCATATTTGTTTCCCCACAACTTGGCACTACATCTTAAAGGAGATACTAGCATTATCTTACTAAAACAGCTAAATTTAGGGCAAAATCTTTGACAGTTCTTAAAAGGTCTAAATGGATTTCAAGACAACTATCATATTTTGTCAAGTTTCAGAGTTGGTTTGCACATTGTGACATTTTTCTGCAAATCCTTCAGAGTCTTCTACGAACTGAAGGAAAAGAAAAAGTAAATCCCTAAAGAGAATATTTCTTACGAAGTTTTCAGATTAAAGATGCCAATTTCTTGGCAATAAAATAGTTAGGTGGCATTAGTGTGCCTTACTTAAGGACTAATTTAGTTTCTGAGCAGCTATCCACAGGCAGGGAACATTTAACAATGATATTTACTCATTGCTTTTCTACCCATCTCACCTGAAATACCACCCTGAACCACAAACAGCTGCAATCCAAAGGGTGTATCAATGGGGAAGTATATATCAATTTAAACTCAGTTTCTCCAGATTTTCAGACCGATTTGTGCTACACATGATTAAGAAAATTCACAAGAGGTTTTTGTCTGCTTGCTTTGTTTTAAAATGTCTGCACATTTGCATCTCTTGCTTTGGAGAACTGGACTGTTGGCCATACAATAGATTTGGATAAAACACTGGGAACAGGGTGAAGAGGGGGAGTGAGGACATGAGAGCATGCCACCAGTAGTCGGAAAGCATGGAGAAAGAAATTATTATCGATAATTAGAAATGAGATGCCACTCAAAAACTACACTCCAGAAATTGCCTTTTTGTGGGTTCAAAGAGGCTGGTGAGCCATCCAAAGGTCTGGAAGCAAACCAGGAAATACCAGATTTCTGGCTGTGCAGTGTCAAGGATCACTTCACCAGGTTTCACTGAAGAATGTAGAGGAACATTTGACACTCATGTAAGTTTTAGGCAATTGGTGGCTTTTAAGGAGGACTAGGACAGTGCATGTTTCATGCCAGCATGCTGCCCTGGAACATGCCAACAGGGAGCTTAAATATTTCAGTTCCCTCTCATCAATTAGGAACTTCATGCCAAAAATATTGTACAGCTGCTTTGTAGAAAAGTAAGCATCGAGGTAGGATCAATTCTTAATATCCAGGTTAAGAAGATTCACAAAAACTAGATTTAGGCACAGAATGTTGCTTGCTGTAATTGATGAAATGACAGACACATTTTCACAACTTTAAGTTCCATGGACAATTCAAGGGAGAAGACCCTTGTTACCCCTTAATTCAATTTTTTTTTGGTGAATATTCCTTTTTTTGGTGATGATTGAAGTTTTTACTTCTCATTTGAGATTCTAAGAATTCTTCCAGCATGGCTGCAAGGTTTTTTTTATTACATTTTGCAACCAGCTGTGATCTGTAAATCCATTAGAAAGAGTGTCAAATGCCTATTGTTTGGTCCTTGAACAGCACAATTCTTACATTTTTTCTTTGTTTCCACTTTCAGTAATACTGTCATCTCCAGAGAAAACTTCATAAATACAATCTGTCCTATACAAATAAATTATGTTGAGTTGTGCTTGTTTCCCCAGACATCTTGGGTGTAAAAGGAGAAAACGAAATAAACCTACCTAGCAATTCTTCTCAGCACAGTCTTAAAATACTCAAGGCAGAGACCATCTGCACACAGCCATAAATAGATGGAAGGAACATGCTTCACTGGGAGCATTCTCTTACCATCTATGCCATCAGTGTGTTAGCCACAGTTGTGGCAGAGAAGCTCAGAGCTCCAAGTGTGCTGCAGAATCACATGTGCTGGGCTTTTTTAATGGAAGAAATGATGCCACCCAGTGGAAGTTTAAAATTATAGAACAAAAAGTGCTGAGGGGGAAAAAAGATTTCCTTGGTATTTCAAATTTAGAAATGGAATCAATAAATGTATTAAGCAAAACGATTTACCATCAAAAGACAGCAAAAATATAGGAGGAAACGACTCTGATACTCTCAGCTGATTTAATTGACACCGGACTAAAAAAAAAAAATCATGATAGTTAGGACTTCCCAAAGACATCTGACCAGACCTTCGATTGCAGTTCTGTCTCCCATGAGCAGGCCTGTTGGAATATGGTGCACCATCCTCATTACCCTGGAGTTTCTCTTCCAAGGAAAATAAAGCTCCGTGTGTGTGTCTGTGACCAGGGACGGGGAGAGAGAGACAGGTCTGAGTAAACCTGTACATTGCACAACACAGAATGAACATGTTTAGGGCAAGTCTAGACCCAGAGAGACACAGGCACATCCAGAGCCACCAGAAATACCCAATATTTGCTAAAAAGAATAGCCTATACAAGTAAAAAAAAAATAAAAAAAATAGTGTTATAAAATATATTTTACATAACTATAATTATTGATGTAAAGCCACACAATCTACATAAATACAAAATTCCATAATATCAAATTATGGTATTTATCAATTTCTTACATTGGTAGAGTTTTAAGGAAGTTATTGGGTACCATACTGCGCAGGAAGGTAATTTTTGCATTTCAATGGTCAGAAACTCTTAGTTCCCAGAATAACATTCTGAACAATTTTATTCTTTCCTGCCATTTTGCCCACAAGTCTCTCTTCTTTTTCTTAAGTAACTTTTTTTGTTTCTTTCCTCATACATATTTCTACATCCTAATAATGCTATTTCAGAACGTCTTCAAAGATATTCAGGTGAAGCTTCATTTAAAGGATCTGTGTAATGGTAGTTAAGGGAAAGCCCCAAACCAGGAACTATTTATTACATCATACATAATCAAGTACTTTACAAAATAATTATTTCTCATTAGTATGATCTTGGACTTTCTTCTGTTCCTTTAGTGGATGATTAATCTAATACTGAAGCTTGGTATAATGGTTTCAAATTAAACCTTAATATTGGAAAATTAAGTTACAGCAAAGCTGACATATTGAAAGAGCCTACCTAACAATATCTTAACAGAGTAACTACCTTGAACCTTGAGGTAAAGACAGAGGACAAGCAAATGCTTTGAAAAAGTATGAAAATGTAGTTAAAATTTTTTTCTACAGACAAAATAATGAGAATTAAGTTTGAAGCTTCTGTATTTTATCTTGCCCTGTCTCTATTGCTTCGTAGACACTTATGATCACTTCAAGAAAGTCTACTTTGCCAAAGCAAAATACTTAAAAACCCTGCCAACAGTTTCCATTTTATTTGGAGATATTTTTCTTTCATTCATGAGTCACTGTATTGGGTCTGGCTGAGATGTTAATTTGCTTCATAGAAGTTCTCATAACGCTGTGCTAATATTGATAGCTGGAAAGATGTTTATAATAAATTTGTATTTATACATCTGAGTCTTCTCCATCTTAAATTCCATTCAAAGTGAATTTCACAGTATTGACTCTCTAATATGTTTGAAGTCATGTCAAAATGTGTATGTTCATAGTAGAGTAAAAATATGCCTTAAATGAATACACACATTATTATAACCAAGAAAACTATTAGAAAAAAAGGACGAAATGGTGTAAAAGATTGTACCACAAGTGATGGTCATTGCAATTATTACAGAATTCTGTTTTAAACAGAATTAAAGTAAGAAAGACTATTGAAAACATAAATACTATATGTACCTTTCTTATCAAGTTTGTGGCAGGGTTCTTCTGCAAGTAGGTACAATCTAGAAATTTTGTGGATTTATTTTTCTTGCACCTATAGTTGCATTAAAACAAAAAGTCCCAAAATGAATGTACTGTGTAATAGCATCATACTTAAACATAAAATACAAAGTTGCCTGCCTCTTTGGGTGTAGCTACACTGCCTCCTCCACTGCCCATGGAAGAGTAAGGAGTTTCTGTTTTCCTTCCTGTCTAGTGAAGGGGTTTCACTCCTGTACTCCTGTGTCTCCCAGATATGTGCAGAATCTGTAAACTAGTCTTAAGCACGGTGCCTAATAAATGATCATTGTTTAAGAAACTTCCCCAGAAATTTTGGACATGCCATAAATGTATATCCATGCCATATGGGAGAAATAGTTGCTTCATCTTTCTCAGTTGCAATAAGCTTAACTTTATTTTTCTGGTGGAGTATGTAGAAGACGAAGGATTTTGCATGGTGGTCAGTATGGCTCCTTGCCTATATAAAGTTACAACCAATTTCCTAGTCAAATTCCAGGGTGGGAAATTACACTACAGCAAACTGCAGTGATTTCTGTATTGCTAAACAGCATGCTAAAGCCAAGCCAAAGATGACAGGATTTTCTATGGTATGTTTTGCATTATCAAAGAATGCACCACCATGGCAATAACAAAAACTATTTTTGTAGGAACTCATCTTTCCTCACAGCTATTCTATTGTGTTTTATACAGATTATTTTCTCGCCTTACCTTTTCCAAAATTTTTTTCCAATCTTTAGGGTGTAAACATGCAGCACATCGAAAGAGAGATGGGCTGGCATTCCTCTGACCTCAGTGGGCTTGTCTAGAGAAATAAACACAAGCTATATGCTATTTCTCTCTGGAAGTACTTACTTTCCTGACGTAGCCTAATAACAAATATTCCCTTTCAATATAATAAAATTTATATACTACAAATTAGACACCTTTGGTTTTCTGTCTTCCACCATGCATGCCTCCAGTCCTCCTAATGCCCAGCTTCAAGGACTCTTTCACCCCCACCTGCAGATCTACCACAGACACAGCTCCCCCACAGAGAATGGTCCCTCTGAAAAAGTGGTATGAGAGGACCAGGTTTTTATTTTGATTGCTATTATGAAGAAAACATGTGGGCATTTTCGTTTTCACCATTATTCCCTTTCTACCAAAACCAGAATGGATGACTTGCATGGGCACACACTTGTCAGTCATTACAAAGAACAGCTTTGAAGTGTAAACTCTTCTATTGTTTCAGTGGGTGGAAACGGAGACACCGAAGACGAAGTCAATATTAGATTACCTAATGTCTAAAACAAGCACGTAAAAAGAAGAGGTTTTATGAAGACCAGAAGAAAGCCTTACGTTTGCCCTAGACCTGAAAGACACAGAGGGGAAGGAATGTAGAAAGGGATAGAAATCCAGTGTGTCCTGTTTCAAAGGAATGGGTAATAGTGAACTCAGCCTTGAAAGAAAGCTAATGAATAGACAACTGAACAGTTGTTTGCCTGTAGGTTATCTACGCCCTGAACACTCCTGGTAGAAGAAGGACAAAGGGTGAGAAGGGCTGAGCTCAACTATTTGGATTTTGTTGGGTAAATATTGTAAACACAACGTGGCTTCTTGTTATTGTGAGCACATAAAGGAAGGAACAGAATCTCTCTGGACAGTGAATGATAGTACCAATGGTACTGGAGAAGTTATTTCACTGCTACTTGGAACACATGAATATATCTGACCTGTTTTCAGAAAGCTAAGAATATTTCTGCAAAGTGGCAGAAAGTTAAGCAAGTTAAAACCTCTCTTTACAGTAGGACGCCAACTAGTTAAAGGAATATGTTGTATGCCATGTCGGAAATGGCTGCAGAGCACCAAATATTTTTTTCATCTGAAATGCAAGAGATGGGATGGGTTGACAGCTCTGGAGTCTCTGTGCAAAATTAGGTGTTGCAACACTTTCTTCATTCTGCCTCACGTGAAATGCTGAAGTATATTCTGCTTAAAATGAATGTTAACATACAGAATATTAGAATCTGATCATAAATAAGATGTTTGTTATGACAAAGAGTTTAACCAATTTCTATTAAATTCTCATAATAAATTTATAATCAGAGGGGTTTTTTTGAGAAAAAAGCATTCATGTAGGGGGATGGCAATGTTAATATAGTAATGTGAAAACTTTAAAAATAGCAGGAAATGCAAGATGTATTAGTAATCTAAAATAACACTCATGTGAGTTAATCTGCTGAAGTTCTAAAATGTCTGGGCCTGCTGTGACTTCTGCCATTAATTTCCTGCCCAGCACACTGTCCCTCTAACCAGAGTTGCTGTGTGATCACTTCCCACCTTAATTTCATTAAAAAATGTACAAAGTTAATACAAAGCAGTAGGTTTCTGCTAAACTGACTTATTTCTATCCCTCAGACAGTGATCAGGGAGTGCTCAAATAAGCAATTGGGTGGCAGAATGTGGCAACCTTTAGCAGAGGAGGCAGCAACACTGCAATTCAAGGTGGGTAATTAGCCAGCCCACACAGACCCTGATTACATTCTAAGGAGAAATTACTTAATGTGGAGAAATGGACTCGGAAAAACACAGCACTTGGATCTCATCACCAAGTTCTCCAGTGGAGTCACAGAATTATGCAATACAAGAAGTTGGAAGGGATCCATAAAGACCATTGAGTTCAAATTCCTGCTCCTCAAAGAACTATCAAAAACTAAACCATATTACAAAAAGCACTGATCAGACACTCCTTGAACTCTGACAAGTTTGGTGCCATGACCACTTCACTGGGGAGCCTGTTCCAGTGACCAACCCCCTCTCAGTGAAGAAATCTTCCAGCTGACTTTCCCTTGATGCATCTTCATTCCAATTCCATGTGCCACTGGAGAGAGAAGACCAGCACCACTCCTTCACTGCCTCCCTTGAGGAAGTTTTAGACTGTGAGAAGTTTCTTAAGTGATCCACACTGCAGTTCATTAAAGGACAACTTTAGCCATTTACCTTGTTTCATCCTCTGTGGCTTTAACACAGCACTCCTTCAGCTTCTTTGAAATGAAAGCATGCAAATTATATTCTTGATGCAATCTTTTCTGTGACCAGAAATAAAAACTGATTTTTATTCTCAAGATGTCCAAGATGAAAATTATCCTTTTCAAATATAAATTTTTTTAAAAAATAGAGTAGATGTGCTCTACTCAAATTTATTGGCTCTTTTCAAAAGAACATATAATACTTCCCCTTTGTGCAGAAATATTGGCCTAGGGCTTCTCAAAATCCAGTCTTTCTCAGACTACTTTTAAGTGTGCTAAGTTTCTTTGTCAAACCAACATATATCAGTAAATATAAAGGGAAGGGAAAAGTGGGAAGTATGTGAAGAATCAATTGTTCTTGCTCAAATTCAAACTCAGAAAATCCTTGTTTATTTGCTTCCTATTCTCTTGAAATAAAAGACTGGATATGGGTATCTGCTCCAAAGATGATATGTGATGGTGCCAATAAATGCAGTAGACGGACAGAAACTCTTTCCCAACACCCCTTGGGAAGCATGTCAGTCCCTAACAGGCACCCAAATAGGTTCTTCCAAACTCCCATGTTTGTTTACTTTGCTTGCCATCCAGCTAATATCTTTTCTTAATGTCTAATGTCATAAATCTTTTCAGTAGTCAGATGATTTGTGGATCACAGTTACACAAGACAGACATTTGATGGGTGATAAAATTTTATGTTTTTAAACATAGAAATTGATTCATGTGCATTGACTGCTGAAGCAAAAGAGGGTATTTGACATGTTTTAAATGAAAATAGAATTGAAGTTAACAATAAAATTTTCCTTCTACAGCTGAAACTTTTCTGTTTACCTCTGTACTCCCTGGATATAAGCCATTTATGTGCCACAAAATCACAAATGAAGCATGACTGAGTATATAATTGCTATGAATACACCATGGCTATGAATGACCTGCATTGATTCAGAGCCCCACAATCCTTCCCACGAAAACTTTCTGTAATGATGAAGTGTTCTCTTCTGTCACTACAGATTGCCATTAAAAGCATTCAAGATAAGATTCAGAATAGTGGTACACTGGTGCAATAATCCAGAATAAAATGTGAGTTTGCAAAGAATGGTTTTTGTGGTTTTAGTAAGGACCATTAGAAACCTGTCAAAACTAGTTAAAATAATATAAAACTCTCCAATTTTTCTTAAAAGGGAAAACAAAAAATTCTTAAACTGCCATACACCCTGAAATCTTGTGGGTATCAGTTGTGTTTGTTTATGAGTCAGAACTTGTCTGAGGCTGACTGGGCTTTATACTGCTTTTACTATAATGACAACATACTGTTCCAACAAGAACACAGGATTCTTAAAGACAGGATTACTCGAGTTATATATTGGGGGAAGAATAGACCAGCACAGAAAATGGTGATATAGCAGCCATTAAGGTGATTTTACATCACCCTCAGACATTAAACAAATAGTTAGAACACTGGCATGTTAATGGAAAATTGTTTAAGTTAATAAAAAGAGAAGGTATTAAAAATCTCATAATGTCAAGAAATTCTTAAAGCTCTTAGTGATGGGAAACAGAATCACCTGGTGGAATGCAAACAAATGTTTCTGTCAGCTATAAAGAGATCTGGTCTCCATTACCAAGGCTGTCATGACATCTTGTATTTGTCAGGTGGGCTCTTGAAGAAGTCAGGTATCTTTGTCAACATGTGCCTGCTTGAACGGCAGGTACCACCTGGATCAACTCCATCCCTCTGCAGTGTCCATGCTGCTTTTGACAGAAAAGAGTCCTGCATTTTTAATCATGCTGCCTATGTTACAGAAACTTGCCTCTTGCCCACATGCACAGTAACACTGAACCCTTGCAACCACATGAGTCAGATTAATTAGGGCTGGATGGTCTCTCCTTACACATTTCAAGTCTGTCTGCACTAACTGCAACACCCAAAGCAAAGGAAAGCAGTGAAGAGTGCAGATTTCTGAGGTATACCAGAATCAATGAGAGTTCTCAATTCTTTTAATGAGATGTGTATTTCATCACGTTCTTTGAAAAGTTCTGTCATTATTTTCTTGAGGCTTAAAAACTTTACAGAGGAGACAAGAAGTGGTGACAGCAACATAGGCAGCACCTTCCTCAAGGTTTTAATATGAATTGTGTTCTCCACTTGTTTAGTTTTGAAAAATGTCTCAATAGAACAAATATTATTTGTGATTTACTTTAGCATGTGAGAATGTCACTGAAAATGGATAACTACGCCCATGGTACGCGTGCAAAAACAAAGGTTCTGCCTCTTACTGATTCAACTCTATAACTGTATTTAAAAGAAAGGGAAAAAAAAAAGAGAAAAAGAACAAAACCCCCCTCAACATTACTATGTTTAAAATCTAGAAAAGGTGCAGCCATGTATGAACTGATCCAAGAGAAACCCTGGCTTGGGAGAAAAGAAACAGAATAGTTCCCTATGTCATGGGCCACATAAACAAGCTGATCCTTAAACCACACAGTCATTATGCTGGATGGAAATGAAAGAGGGGAAGTGGGCTGCTACGGCCAGAGCAAGGATCTACAGAGGGGTGGCAATAGTGGGCCTGCTCCTTGCACTGCTGCATCATTTCATTGTAACATGATACCTCAGCCTGAGCGACACAGTGCAAGAAAACTACAGCAGTGCCATTTAAAGTAGCCTCTTTAAATTCCTAGAATTGCATCACAGCTTTTTGAAAAGGGGATTGCGTGGAGAAGTGAGAACTGGGAGACAGTAATAAGCAGATAACCCACTTCTGTTTTCCCCTGAGCTACCGCGGGCAGCACGGAGCTGGGACAATCCTCCTGCCCACACATGAGGTGGGACAGACAGTCCCTGAATGGCAGCACAGAACGGTGACAGTGCCCACCCAGCCCTCCCCTCATTCCTGGTACAGGAATGATTCCTGCCTCCCTCCCTGCGGTGCTGGGCATCCTGATAAACTCAGAAAGCAGTGATATCTGGCTGTAGCACCCCAGAGCCTTCATCCCTGTAGCACTCAAACCAGCAATATTTCAGAGAGGGCCAGACTGACACAAGTGGAAACTAATTAGAAGAGAGGGTGCTCTCTGGCTTTTTAAAAATCCACTTATTTGTGGGGAAGTATTGAGCTGTTTACACTATGCACCATTATAAAGACTTAGCTTTCAGAAGGAAATTAAGCATCCTGGGTGCTAATTTGCTTTGTATGTGATTCTGAGATGCAAAAGCCTACAAAAACAAAATTTAGAAAACTACCTTTAAATAGAAGAAGAAAGCATTATCCTTAATAATATTTCAAACAATTTAAATGTTAGTTAGCTTTTAAAGTGAACTCATCACCTGTGCTCAGTCAACAGCTCTAGGGTTCATTTTCCTGAAGATCCCACTTCCTGTGAATACATACTGATTTCTTTCCCAAATGTCCCATGTTCCCAGTTGCACAGATCGTATTCCTTGCTTGATGTGGCCTTTGTTGAGCAGTGTGCTCCATGCCACTGCCAAGCCTTACAGCCCTGTAATGGGCTGAATTTCCTGTCACTCTTACTTAACCTGTTCTCAGCGGCAAGGTGCAGCCAGGCAGCTCTAGAACCTCTCACATGAAGAAAGGCCATCACTGAATTTCCTAAACCTTGTTTTGTTTATTTGTTTTGAGCTATCTGCCTAACCTTTAAGTTCAACCCATAATTCTTTCTGTTTCTAACATCCTCCCTCATGGCACCTCTAAGCTTGATCTTTTATGAGCCATTATACTGACCTGCTGGCCCTCATGAATTATCACTTTGGGTCTGAGTATGCCTTGGGGACAGCCCATGAAGGGTTTGATCCTGATGGAAATTTCTTATTCTCCTTTTTCAAAAGCTGCAAGCCAAGATCAAGAACTGTTGTAGGATGCTGGGATGAAACTGGGTCTGGAGTTAAAGGTATCTAAGTGAAGACTGAGTGTTGTCAGGCTGATGAGATCTGTTGATCTGAGAAAAAACAGTAGAGAACAGTTTATGCAATTTTTTAACGGGCCCATAATCTGATTTCTTTTCATTGTTTTCCCCATGTTCAAATGTAAAAGAGAGCTATATTATCTTGTAGATGAAGTGATGGTCCCACTGTCAAGAAGTATTGCATACTGAGATCTGAAATTCCAGCTACTATCTCTTAATTCATAACCTAGTAAAACATAGAGTTTTTGTATGATTATCTGACCTTAGTTTTTAACTTGCTGTGCATGCTAGCAACATTGCTTGCACTTGAGACATTGAGAAGAACTTGAGAGAAATAATCAAAAGCAGGTTCTCATTATAAAATGTAATTACATCATTTCCTCAGATTATATTTCAACACACCTTGTTTTCACATACTTTTTTTTTTGCATTATATCAGTGTTATGCCTCTGACCCATGAAAAAAATATTTTTTTGTTAAACAGGATGTTAATATTTCCTGGCAGCAGCAATTCCTAGGGCCCTTTAGAAGCAGTACCAGGGTCTCCTTGTTCCTTTCTTCTGAGTCCTAGCCTCAGAAGTCATCTCCTGCAAGATTTTGTCCCTGTAAAATACTCCTACGTTACTCCAAAATCACAAGAAAACAGCACTCATACCTAGCTGTGTATGAGGGTGTTTACTTCTAACACCTCCATGAAAAAAGCAATTGGTTAAAAGTTGCTTTTAACAGAATCGTAAGCTCATCTTGTTTCTTTAAAATTGAGTCAGCCAAGACCCCATTGGCTCTCTGCAATGCTTTTTGCCCCAGGCAGCCACACTCTACTGACTTAAGGTGGACACTTACTAAGAAAATTCCTGTCACAGAATTTTGCTTGTGCCAGAGAAGCTGTTAATTCTGTTGATTGCACATTCATCAAGGATGAGTTTTCCAAGCACTTAGCAACTGCCCTGACAATCTCCTTAAACAGGAAAAAGCATTACAAAAATATGAACATGACAAGAAGGGAAAATTACATGACCACCTTGGTGCTGGTCGCAACATTGAGTATCTAATTGACTTATCCGACTTGTGGAAGCCACTGAGCCTGCAGGGTGAGCATCAATTTGATACCTGCAGTTAAACAAGGTGAATACTTTCCTCTGTCAAAAGGTAACAACACAATGTGACAGTGATAAGGTTCCACATAATTTATTGCTCTTTTTTTTTTTTTTTTAAATTGGAAAGCTCAGAAAGTGTCCTGAAGGAAACAAGAGTACCAGAAAGTACAGAAGTACAGGGGGAGCAGAAAGGCCCCATTACAATAGGAGAACTTGCTCCTGTTTCAGCTTTCCCCTGCACCCTCACTACATTCCCTTGAACCCCTGCTCTCTCTTGAAATTTTCAGACCCTAAGGGGCCCTTTGGTGTGTACATGCGTTCTGGGGGCCAGAGCTTTCTGTGAGCTTAGGCTGGAGAAAACATGGTAGAACAGATCATGCAGGAGAGTTTCTGGGAAGTACTGGACAAGATAGGAAATGAGAAAAATAAGCAGGAAGATGGAAGGCAAACATTGTATATATAAGGGAAGGAATAAAAACATTAAGTGCTTAGTAAGTTTTTAGCTTTCCCCTCTTCCTCCACATAGTAATCAAATGTGATTTCAAACCAAAATGAATCATCGAAGTTAGAACACCACACAACCAGGGCATCCCACTGAAGCAGTGCCTTTCCTCACCAGATTTTTGTAGAAGCATCATCTTGTAATTCTCTGTATTATTAATTTTATACCACAGTCCAATTATGCACTTCCTGAAACCTAAAACTGAGAAACACTATAAATGTTGCTAGAAATTTTTGTTACAGTTACACTTAGAAAAACATCCAATCTTCAGATGAAGCTGGGCAAGCAAATCTCTTGAAAAGTCTGTAAATGGGGTTCCAGAATAATGAACAACTGCATGGATGGAATTATGGAATGTAAACCACAGTCTCTATGTGTTGTCTTATTGTGGCAAGCAGGTAGTTATTTATTTGGAAATTATTAGGGAGGCCTGCCTTCCCATGTAAATGATCCTTACAAGTTCCTTTTGAACAATAATACATTTAGTATAAGAATTCAGACTCTGGAGTTACTGAACTTTATGAGGTTGGCTTGGTTTCACTGTGGAACTTTTAGCTTAGAGCATTTCAGAATTCTGGCTTTGTAAACATATGTGAACAAACTTGCCGAAAATAGAAAGTGAGATGCCCCTCTGTTGTTTTGGGAGTTTTTTGGTTTTGTCTTTTTTTTTTTTTAATTATTTCTATCATTAAGTGTTTCAAGAATCTTCCTGCCATAGCAACAAAAGAAAAAGTCTTGCTTATTAGATTTTATATGTCACAGAGGAGAAATAAAGCCAAACAAGCATTACGCTGCACATCAAACCATGCACATATCCAGCACATTAAATCAGGGAAAAAAAAATCTAATAAAGCTGGATTCTGTCTCATGAAACAGAGAAGCAAAATTGTTGGAGATACTGCCCAGATATTCAGATTCAGCCATCCAAGGCTATCCCTGGGAGGCCTATGCAGCCAAACAGAATAGCTATCCAGAATACTAATGTGTAGGAGAAATGCTGCATGCACGAGGAGATAGGTGCTGTATGAAAGTCTGAATAAAAGGTGGGTTTATTCTCCTCAAGAAAAGTCTTCTATGAGTTTTTTTTAATCCATAAATAAGAAGCTTTTTCACAGCCTTTATGCCATTTTCACCAATTGCAGTCTCACTGTGCAAACAGCACTATGTAAGCGATATCATTCACATTGTATACTGAAACAAATGTGGGTGGACCCCCATGGTTTTGTCAGTCAGGCTTCACAAGAAGGTTGGGAAAGCACTAGGCATAAAATAATAGGAAAATAATTTCTTTCCAAAGATACTCTAAGAATTGCTAGGAAACCCATTTAAATTCAAGGAAATAACAGGTTTAGAGGATTTTAATGTCAGTTTACAGTTTGCAATGTGCCTTAAACCTGCAAGAACCTTAAATTTATTTCTCCCACTGTAATTGTTGAGATTAATTTTCACAAATTACTAGCTTCTCTAGTCAGTTCCAGCAGTCTTCTCATCAACATCACTGTAATTTTCCACTGCTTCTTCATTTAGCAACTAATTTCACTTGAAGAAAGAACTATTAAGAACTAGCTCCAGTTTTAAGAGGAACCTTACATAGTCATCAGTAGGACGAATGAGATTTCATGAAAAAATTTGTAAGAAGAAGGAGGAACCTTTCCCCATTTGTCCACAGGTCACAAGCTTTCTTTATTAAAACTAGGGATAATAATACCTGTCATCTAACTTTCAGGTGAATAGCTAATAACTAGTATATAACTGCTGAAATAAAGAATGCCTTCAGAAGCTGTATGTTAGTAGCATTCAGCTGAAGGAAAAAAGAGCCTTCAGTGTGAGGCATTAAAGAGCATAAAAATCTCATGGAAAGTGAACATAGGTCTGCATTATTGGGAAAATGAAGTAAGGGACTAATGAGCAAGGACCTCATGTACTGAGAAATTGAGTTCTCCATGAAGTCAGCATTAATATTATTATATTGCTTAATATATTTTAAATCAAGTCAAACCATTTTAATTATAAGAAACAGAAGCAATAGCATGTGGGAGGTGAAGAACAACAACTTCATTAGTAAATATAGATGTCTTTGTTATCAAAACTGTAAGAAAACAGAGTTAAACCTTCAATCATCTGAAATATAACACACTGGCAACTCGCTATCCCTCCCAGTGGCTTAAGAGTGGAGGTGGCATGCCTTGTTTCAGCCTTCAGAAATGTGTTGAACAGCTTTTTACAAAAGATGGATGTTCAGTACTTGGCAGGATAAGACACGTTTCTAGATGCTTGAGAAGTTTGAAATTTCTAGTGAACATTGATGCCTTCTGGGGTTCTAATGCTAAGGTCACTCTAAGAATATGATTCTCATATTATGTCCTGCAATCACCCACCATTGATTTCAATAATAAAGCATTGTGTCTGTGTCTGGGTTCACAACTTAATGTTAACTTCATGTGGTTCATGTCAATCTATCGACATGCAGCAGCTAAAATTAAGGTTTCAGTACCTCTGTATTACTGAGATCAGTAGAGAGAAATAGGGTACACATGGGGACTTGACATATAGGAGATGTTAAGTTAAACACCCAGTCCCAGAAACCATAGTAATTTTTCAGGTTGAAGAGTGATGAATATGTAAGAAGATGGCTATTTTGGAATTTCTGTTCCAGTGTGCATTTTATTCTCTTTTTTTCCCAAATCATGTATCACATGAAAGGCTCAACTGAGTCACAGCCAATAAGGTGCTGTGTTTCCCAGAACAGCATTGATAGCTGGTTGGGTAGTGGGGAATCAATTATGGGTGAAAGACTTTTACACCTATGGCCTATGAAAAATACTGCAAAGTCAAAGTATAAGGTATTGTATAAAAAATTCTAAGAAAAGGGTGCAAACAAGCAATTGTCACAGGCCAGCCTCTCTTTGCCTTGATGCAAGTCAGGTAAGAGGGAGAGGAATCACAGTGTTTCTTTTACTGTGACTTTCTAGAGGAGATGCTCACATTCCATTTCAGTTTTCTTTCAGCTGTCAGTAGCTCAGTTAATGCAAATTATCAAGTGAAGGGACTGACATATGAAGTGCAGGAAGCTGTGGAAGAAATTCAACCTCTTACCTCTTACTAAGGATGTAGCCAGCATTATTCAGTGTCAGGATATGGATGTTGTTACACATCAGGTTAAATTTCTGGCACAATTTGTGTGCATGGGTGGTTAAAGACATCAAAGGGAGCTGCTGCAGATTTATTTCCACAGAAAATAGGGGGCTTTATCCTGCCAGTTCCACGCTGGCCTGACTTACTGACATATGCTGCCCAATTGTTAGCTACACATGTTGCAGACATGGGTAAGCTACTCCAAAACTTTTAGGAATCTTCCTAAATAAATAAATAATAATAATTAAAAAAAAAAAAAAGAAAGAAAAAAAGAAAGACTAGTTTTCAAAATACCAACAGCTATAAACAGATCTAGTTTGTCCTGTATAAATGACAGCAAGATTCAGCAATGTACACCAAGTGTTGAAGACTTGCAGACTCATTTTCAAGTTTTCAACAGTTATACACCTTTCATTGACTGCACTGAAAATGTTTTGATAAGTAACAGCCTGACAGTGGGAGTAAAGGGTTTGCAATCTTATGAATGTTAATTATTAATTATAAATTGAGACTTGCGTGTTTTAGTTAACTCCTCTGTGGCTGCCTGTCATGATGATACAACCCCAGGCTTAGTTTGTTCAGATCTACCTAGATTTCAATAAACAGTAGGTGTATGCTTTTTGGTGAAAAAGATGCCCATGTGTGCCAAGCACTTGATAAATTTCAGGTGTTTTACAAACAATGTGTACAGATCACATTTCAGGGCTCAGAAGTAGCATAAATCCTGATGGTTTCAAACTTCTCCTTGTAAGACTGCAGAGGAATTACCCACATGAACATTTAACTGAGAACCAAATAACTGTGGCAGTCATGCTCCAGAGAGCATAAAGCATCAGTAATAACTCAACTAGTTCTGACATGCCAGTTTGTCAGTCTGATGGTACTTTTTAAACTCTAATACATCTTTCAAGGGAAGATCAAACCACAAAGGAAGTTAAAATGTTTCCCTTTGGAATGACATAGAGGAAAAACTTGGTCTTAATTTTTGTTTTTGTTTACTAAGATACAAAAGAACGTTTTTCAAGTTACTTAGTGGTCTCTGATGAACATGGAAAAAAGTATTACAGATCTCAGTCCAAGCCCTACTCAACTTAATGATTTCTGTAACCTCACTGAACAAAAGAAAAAAGGAGAAGAGTTGCGTTGCTTAGTATTTACATTTGGTTCAGATCAACCCTTCAGAATTCTTTGGAAAATGTATCAGCCTGATAATATGCCCATCTTTCAGCATGCTGGCAGAAAACAAGGGAAAAAAATGGGAGATTATCCTGCTCCTTAATTGGGAAAAAAACAAGTTGAAAAAAAGTTACTCATTCCTTCCTAACCAACTTTTTTTTTTTCCTAGGGCCAAGTGAGTAAATAGAACCATACAAAGATGACAAATTTTCAAGGAGTGAGCAGTGTAAACGTGCAGACAATAAGCACCCAGGCTGGTCATTGACTTACCCATGGATACGTACGACCTGCAGAACTCAACACTCCCCTGCTACTGTCATTAAGTGGTTGGAACAATAGTTTTTGCACAGGCCTGAAATTTGTTTATGTATCCCATTTATTGCAATTCCTGCAGGATTTATCTCTGAATTTTACTTATACTCTCACACTAGATGGGCAATCTTACATTCACGCTGTGAGGTCCATTTAACCCTGAGCTTTTCATTGCACAGATTATGTGATGCTGTTGCAGCTCCCTCACATTTTTGGCACTTGCCTGGACTGATGCAGTGAACTCAGCTGCAGTTTAAGCATGGAATCACACTTCATCAATACCCATTTTTATGTTTTTTCATTTTATATACCATATGCAAACCCAGTGTGGCCCAACTGCCAGCACATCAGTCAGATCTGGGTAACTGGATGCTTCCCTCTGGTCCACTGCCTCTTCTGAAGAGCAAGCAGAGGAGAGCTTTTTGGTTCCTTTGCTGAAGCTGCCTCTTACTGTGCTTGTGAGTATGTGTTGTGGTCCATGGATAAAGAAGGGGGTGCTTTGACATGCATCTCCTGCTGCATGTGAATGCAGTTCCGGCTTCAGAGCCAGCAGCTACTAATGGTACAGCGACTCACAAAGGTGTCCTCAAACCCCGGGCACTGTTGTACAATGCTTGGTGAGAGGAACCATTGAATTCAGATCTATTCAATCGAGATTCAATACTCTACTCAGCCAACTCAGGCCCTGACTTGGGAAACGGTGTTTTATTTTTCTGGAACAGAAATCACAGAATCACAGAATCACAGAATCACAGAATGTGTAGGTTGGAAGAGACCTTCAAGATCATCGAGTCCAACCCAGCCTTAACACCTCAACTAGATCATGGCAACCAGTGCCACGTCCAGTCTCTTTTTAAACACATCCAGGGATGGTGACTCCACCACCTCCCCGGGCAGACTATTCCAGTATTTAATTACTCTTTCAGTGAAAAACTTCCTCCTAATATCCAACCTGTATTTCCCCTGACGCAGCTTAAGACTGTGTCCTCTCGTTCTATCAGTTGCTGCTCCCCCAGCCACTGCTAAAGAGACAGGCAGTCCTCTAAACATTGACAAATCTCACCTGATAACTTTAATTTCTCTTATTCAAGATCTGGTTGCCTTCTAACTTCCTTCCCTTTACCAATGGGGTTGTTCTTACCTGTTAGTCTGCCAGTGACCTACTGGACTGCCTTCCCCAGAGGCACGCAGGTGTGTGCATTTTCTTTCCCGTGTAGGCATAGATCCAGTGGAACTTTTCCAAAGATCCTTCACTTCCTGCTACATTACCTCCACTCCTGCCTGCCCTGTCCCTTCTAGGCAGAAGAAGCAGAAGTCTTTCATTTCCTTGCTTATAACCCTTTATTAACATTGTCATTTTTCTTTTTTCTCCTTTGTCTACACCAAAGAGAGAGAAATCTGTCCCTTCCTTCTCCTTGAGCTTCAGTATAAGGAAATTCCAGAAGGTCAGTATGTGCATTCTGTCCATACAGCAGGTACCTCACTACTTTTTTTCATCCTTTTCTTCCCAGTCCTGCCATATCCTTTCATACCAGTTTTCTAACCATGTGTCTGGTGCTGGTCTTTGTCAGAGACAGCAGAGTGAACTACATTAATCATGGCTGATTCCTAGGTGAGGCAATTCTGTGTTTCCTTTGAACATTTTTTTTTTTATTATTTATGGGAGCCTACATTTTTTCCCAGTGGAGGTGCTCCTATATGGTGAGTTCAGAGTTACTGATAATAGTTTCGCTATTTATAGCTATAGATGGCTTAGAAGTGGGTCCAGAATGAAAAAAGTTTGCAGAAAATTTGAAAACCAAAGCACAAAAATTATATTTGTTTTTGGGCCCAACCCTAGAGAAAGCTCCCATTAAGTTCACCTGCACAAGGAATGGAAGATTATCCCCAATGAAGTTTTATAGGAAGTCTAACCCCACCCAGAACAAGAAAGTGTTTCCAGTCTTTCTTTCATATAATTATTTCTCTCTATCCTCTAAAACATGTGTGTTTCTTATGACTACAGTATACCCAGTCTTACTTTAAACAGTGATAAGTATATTTATAGATCTGTGTAAAACAAAATATTACTAGCATGTCAGCATTTGGTTGATCTTCACATTCTTGGCTTCAGAATGGTTTAAAATAAAACATACACACAAAGCAGGGTTGTTTTTTTGGCTCTGGTTTCCTCATTTTTGCCCACAACAGACCTGGCAGATGTGGGATAGCTGGAATGTGCATATCTAACAATTCTCTTCTGTGCCATCATTTGAAGCTGTAGGAGTGCAGCTATTTGGCTGTAGCATGAAAAAGAGTGATGAATGTGATGAAATACAGATTTCGTTTATAACCAGGGGATAAATACTGTTCAGGTCACGAAAACAGATTAGTGCTTGGGGACAAAAAGTTCATGAAGAACTCCTTTTTCAAAGTGGAGGTAGGGGTACAGAACTACAGCAATTAAACTGAAATGAATAGGTAGTTACTGAGAGTACATAAAAATAAATGCAAAACAGGAACCGCAAAAGGATGAAAGTTTGTTAATTGCTCTGGCCTTGTGACAGTCTTGCTGGGGAGTCACAGTCTGATTAATCATGATAACAGATAAACTAGATTGCTTCACAGGAGATTTTATATTCATAGTTTTGTGGAGAAGTTTAAATTTGTTTCAGGAGCCTCATATCCAAGATAAACTCAAAACAGAAAAGAAATCAGATAGCTGTAAAAATGAGTTATGAACCAAGACTTTCTGAGATGACTATTAAGTCTTGATCAGTTTATAACAGATCAAAGAAAGTCTTTCCCAGTGGAGGCGGGACTGTTATAGTAGAAATTGTGCTCTTATCAGAGCCAAATCCTACCCCAAATTCAGACGTGGATGTAAGCTTGGGAAATGAATCTGGTTTTAAAGATGACTGCTCACAAATATAAATTTCAGCAAAGGTGTTTCAAAGATGGGCTTGTGGCATATAATGTCCTGCATCTGTGCACTGGATCAACTTAAAAAACAATAAGGCTTAAAAGATACAGTCTATATAAGGTTCAAAAACCCAGGAAAACTCCCTTATTTTAGAAACAGTGGAGTATTCTGCATTTTTCATGAAAGTGAGTTCATGGGAATTTTTCTTTGGGAAGAATATCAGTACTGAATAGAGAGATATGACAGGTCAGAGAGAAATACTGCTGAGGTCAAAACCACTGAGGTTAAAAACAAACATGGTTTTCAGTTTGTGTCTTACTGTTTTTTTTTAACAGCTCAATTATTTCTTCCAACAGACTATGTTGGAACAGGGCTCAGTGGCTGGTAAATCAATGAAATTACAGCTATCCAAGTTCAGAAGCAGGGAAAGAGGAAATGTTTTCTGGGGAACTTTTACTGTATCCCATGTATCTCAAAAGGGGTGTGGCTGACTGGAAAATCTTCCATATGAGAGAACAACCTGATTGTGTGAGGTCCTTCTCACAGATGTCCAGGTGGGGAATAGGCTTGGCAGTTAATACTGGAATGGTATGACCCAGTAAATCTGGGAGACAGAGATTTTCCTTCCACGCTGGAAAGTTTAAATATTGTTTTGCCTCTGGTCAAAAATTTAGTTGATCTGGGAGGGAAAGAGAACAAGCCTTCACTGACTGTGGGTGTGTGCGGACAAGAAAAAGTGGAGGATTCAGACTTTTCTGAAATTTCCTGCATCTTTGGGCTGTGTGTGTCTCTGGGGGGTGGGGGTATTGCTCATCCCGACCATAGTCAGAGCAGTGTAACAGCTTCACAAGCCTCACTGCTCCTGTTCCCTGAAATAACTCTTGTATCAGGGACAGGAGCCACAGGCTCTCACCATTCTGACAGCTGTTCCCTGTGTGCAGGGAATATTCTCAAAGGTCAGGTTCCACTAGTATTATGGCCCGTTTTCACATCTCCAGAGACCATTAGAATGTGCAGAAATTATATGACTTATAAAAAGAAAGTTATCCAAAGCAGGAAGACATGGAATCTTGCTCTTTGAATATAGTACATAGAGTACAAGAAGGACATGACTCTGGGCTGAAGGAAATCTGTTAGCTCACAATATCTCTACTGGCTTTGGTGGAGTTAGTCCAGGTTTTAATTGAGCAGTTCAGCATCTGGCAAGGTTTGAAGAGCTTGTCTAATCATATCCATTCGGATTTGCTGTTTTCAGCAATTGAGACCTTAAACCATTTCACCACAGTCACCAGATTCAGGTTCCATAAGCAGGAAGTGAAGGCATCACTTGTTATACAATGTCACTCATTTCCATAGGGAAATATATATCTTTCTGGGGTTTTTCTTCAATTCCTCAAGCTTCCTTAAGGCCTGTGCTCCATAGTCAAATAGTTTGACTTGTATTTGTTCCACGACTCCTGAGCCTGAGATTCTTTAATCACCTAGTGATGATCACTGTCCTCCTCTAAAACCACTTAAATACAACCCTGTCCAATTGGTCGGCTTTGTTGGAGTGCTGAGCCAGCATGTTGTTTGAGTGCCAAGAGTCAACAAAGCCAAAAATCAGGGTCAAAAGTTGCTGTTAGTTGGCACATACCTCTGGCAGGCTTTATAGAATACCCTGATTAAAGCATTTGTTAAGCCTTGACTGAATTTTTTTTCCCCTTTATGTAGTCTTGTCAGATTTCATTTTTTACCTTCCACATGATTTTGTGAAGATGTCTGTGATCACTATGATGGAATAACCATCTGAAGCAAAAAAGCGGGATTTCTGCCATACCAGGGGAGCTTGTGTTATTTTACATTATTAACTAGTCTGGTGACAGGTGCTATCTCCTGCATTAACCCAAGACCTTTGGCAAGGCCATCTGGGAGTGCTGTAACCTCCGCTGGAACACTGGGACCTGCTGTTGCAGCGACTGCAAAGAACCACCAGATGGTGCACGGAAATAATGCATGGACTCGTAGCCTTGTAGCATAGTTTGGGTTGGAAGGCGCCTTAAAGATCGTCTATTTCCAACCCCCCTTCCACCAGACAAAGTTGTTCAAAGCCCCATCCAACCTGGACTTGAATCATCATCAGAGGAAAAGTATCCAGCTGGCCTTTTCCAGCCTTGGCCAGGGCTCAGCCACTGCTTGGTGAAGCTCCATCTCAGTTTCAGTGGAGATAGAAGTGAGCCCTGACTGAGGGAAAACCAGATGTGACTTTGTGGTTTTACATCAACCCAGTAGACTTGTAGCTAAGCTAGTTTTGCTTTCAGGGGTTTAGAAGAAAAATTTAGACACTGACACAAGGAAGAGCAATTGACTTTAATTTTTTTGAGATTTAAATGGAGTTAATTGCTTGTTAAGTGTGGAAAGCAGTGCAATGAAAGTACAGTCCAGCCGTGTTTGGTCATCTTTCAAAGTTCAAATCCACAGTGAATCCAGGGTTAATTGATGGATGGACTTTTTGCATGCAAATGGTGAAAAACTTGCTGATTCTTCAGGTCTTGTGTAGTTTCTGCTTCTCTGGGCTTGATCAGGAAAAAATCTGGCAAACGCATTTTTTGTAGTTTGTGCTTGGCCCAAACTCAAAAGTTTGAAGTGAGGTTTCAATCCTTAGGTGTGAGCCCAACCTCTCATCTAGGCATTTGGCTTTTAGGTGCTATTTGGACCTGTAACTGATCCAAGTAAGATACAACACAGCTGAGCATGTGCCATTCTGTCACAAGAGGAGGTAATCCGATGGTATGTGTCTTCAGAGCCTTCCTGGTGAACCAGAACACTATTAAAAGTATCACTGATAATGCCTGTCTCTTTAGAATAAGTCTTAAATACCTTATTATTTACCTCGTGTGTTTTACATTTGGATGTTTTACCTGTGTGACGAACTAGGACTGCACTTCATTATGTGTCCTTTGCTGGGGAATGTTTTCCTTGTGCACAGGGACTCTGAAGGACAGTGTTATGAGCACGTATTATTTCAGGAGAGGGAAGCAAATGGAATCCACTTTTTGCCTGCGATCAAATCTTAACTTTGTAAACTTATTGAACACCATTTTTTCTCATACTTTTTGGAATTTGTAAGGTGCAGAACCTTTTTTGTGTGTACAAAGAAGATGAATCCTTGTACAGATTATGGTCATTATCTTATCCAATTTGTGCAAGATTTGGCCTGTTGTGAATGCTCCTTTATAGTGGATTTGGAATAGCTACAGATAATGCAATGACAACAGCATTTACAGGGATGATGTTTCTCTATCACAGAATGCAGAAAGTAGAGGTGTAGCCTGCAAAAACCCACGCAGGATAGTCCAATCCACCAAAACAGAAATCTCTTATCTACATCAGCAAGATGAACTGTAGTGAGGATTAGACTAGCTATGGAAATCTTGTGTAATACAGGCTTCTACAGACAAAGGGTCAGAAAAAAGACCATCTCTGGAACGAACAAGAAGCCTAGGGAGATATGACTACCAAAGCTTTAGGAGGCCAATTTCATTAAACTCTTTCTTTCCCTAGTGGAGAAAGACAGGACTTGCATGGCTTTGGATTGCTCCCCACAGGGTCTGTACCTCTTCCTAAATCAGGTGAAAAAATTTAAGTTATGATTCTTCTTTTGGCACCATAGTAAGGGTCCTTGGCTTTCATGGAGACCTCCAGTGATGCACATTTTCTTCCACATTTGGATTGATGTAATAACAGGGAATACAAGCTATTTTCTTTTGGGAATAGTTTTCCTTCCTTTTCTTTAGAAAGAAAAAGTGTCATATTACATTTAATTAGGATTTTTTTCCCCTAGGATTTTGCAGGGCAAGTGTTCATGCAGAAACCAACTAAAAATCCTTCTCCTAGGAGAGTTTACTCCACTCAAGAATATTTTTTCTATCTTTTCTTTAATGGTTTATTAAGGTACAAATTTGCCTGCTCCTTTGGAAGAACTGTAGGGCAATTGAAGCCATTACAGCATAGCCTGGCCTTTTCCTGTACTGGTACCATTTTATTGATTTATAGTCTTCCAATAACTAAACCCACTTTCCATGAACTTTGAATGCATTAGTATTAAAACCTCACTTTTTGAGAAATCTGAGCAGTATTTGAGCATGTATCTGACTTGGGATATCTAAAGGATGCAGTTCAATTGTCATAATTTCTGTAGCAAATTACATATATAAAATTAATTACCTGCTTGGGTAATTAAAAGAATAAGAAAACAAGGCAGCTGCTCCTAAGATTCAACATTTAGAAGGAAGAGATGAGATTTGTGGACTAAATTATTCTCTTGAAATAATGTCTTTACCCCTAGTCTTTAGAAAGTTTCTGTCCACTTAAATCTTTGAACTGGCTCAGCCCTGGGTAGAAACTCCAAAAATCCTGGATGTAAAACTTTTCTGAATTATTATTAGTGTCTGGCTTAAGTCCCACATTACAAAAATCTCAGAATGAAAGGCTTTGTTTTGCACCAGAACTATGTTCAAAAGGGTGAGATGAAAGGTGCTTGAAAAATTACTTTAATCTACATTATTTACTTGTATCTTTAAGGAGAACCAGAAAGATAGAATCATGACAGACTAAGGATCCAAAGGTCCTTACTAAATTAGAAACTAACAGGTGTTTTGTCATGAACATCCTTGTTTACTTACTTCTCTGGAAGTCAAGTTTCCAAGGAGTGTCTTGGATCCAGATCAGTTTCATAGAAAAATTAAGTCACTGCAGCAATATAGCCAGAAAGGATTTTAGAATTGGCTCAAGCTATGCACATTGTCAAACATTAAGGTGTTTGGGGGGTTAGTAGTTTATGGTATCTGTCCCTGAATCATCATGGGGAGCTTATTCCCCCAAGGACTGCCTGTGTTCTACATTTCAGTGGGCATCTGCCTAAATTCCTCAGCCCTTCTAGCCAGGTGACTCGAAAGTGTGATGGATGTGTATCCATCTGATGCCCACCACAAAACTCTAGCTGTCAGAAGCATCACAGCCTTTTCTATGCCCAAGCTGTATGTCTGAACAGAGGGAGTGTTCTGAGGGACTGGAATGGATATTAAGCTCTTGAGTGGTATCTTGGTATTAAGATTACTGTATGAAATGCTGACTCCAAACAAAGGATTAACTTTAAAACGCTCTAAAATGTCAACACCATTATTTATTTTTCAGTATCAAAGTGCAAATGGTCTCCTTGTAAAACAAAGACTGACCTTACCATTATCATAAGGTAATCTCCCTCTCAGGGACCAGAACCCTTCAGCAGAGCAGTTTCTGCCTCCCAGAGCTCAAGGACTGTGGTGATCTCAGGGTGTACTTTTATGTTTACTGCTTCTTCTGCTTTGTTTAATAAGCAGCAGAGATACATTCCAAGATGTTTTTTTTCTATACCACAAACAGCACTTAAAGACTACAAGACAGATTCTCAGCTGGTATGTTACCTTACAGAATTCTGCAGTACCATGTTGATTCACATTTCCTGAGGATACAGAGGGCTTACTGGAAATACTTTGCAGAAAGAAGGATTGTTTCCCTAAGCTTTTCTGTTTAAATCACTCAGCCACAAGAATCCTTTGACTGGACTATATTATCTTATAAAAAAAATATATCCAAATAAAAAATGCTATGTAATCCTATTAAAAGTTATCCTCTGTAGCTCCACCCAGCTGGGATATACAACCTCAGAGGAACTTCAGAACTGTTGTCAGTATCTACCAAACCCACAAATGAAGCAACTAAAGAAAGAGAACTGGTGAAAATACACAAAGAATTGACCTAAAGTCAGCAGCTTGTAGAGAAATATTCAAAACTACAGATGATTCTATGTCTTAAGGACCAACTCACCTCCTGTTCTGAAATGAAGCAAAACCACAAAAGCATCAGGATTTTGTTAATGTATTTTTGGCTTTAAAGAAGTGATTCACACTCCCCAGTTTATATAAAATGTAATCAGATAAACTGAAATTGGATATCATGATTTAATAAAGTTGTGACTACTTGCGGTTATAAAGGAAAAATTCTGAAGAGCTTCTAAACAGAGAAATACTGTGCTAGCAAAGAAATTTCCCTGTCTACTCAATAATTATTTCTTGCCCAAGCAATACTGTGGCTCCCTGTAAATTATTTGGCCTGTTAGACCCACTGTAAGGTTAATAAGAATGTACGAGCATTCAGGAAAGGAAAAGGCCTTGTCAAGCCTCTAAAGGGGGGAAATGATGCCTTCAGTTTTAGCTTTCATGTTTTTCAGACTCTGTGCTGCCTAGGGCTGTAGTTCTGAGCCTCATATTAAGTGTTAGTAAGCTCTCTTCACAGAGTAGGTAGACAAAACAAAACCTTTCCCAGATGGAGACCAAGGACAACTGCTACAACTTTCAGGCCCAAAAGTGTAAACAATGGTGGACTGAAAAGAGAAAACAAGAAGGATGGGACTTCATAACCTGAAGCTGTAATTGGACAATTAAACCCGACATGCAAATGGACTAAAACTTATAAAAGTGTGAGACCTCATGACCAGTTGTCCATTTTGTGACCATTTTGGGTCCATTTTGAGTGTAGCCCTGGCCAGGCTCTTGTACTGCCCAAGGTGTACCCTTAAAGGCCTTTTAATAAATACCTACCTTTATTCTCTAGCTCTGTCCAGTATCTGTTCCAAGTCAGCCTTCCCAAGGCACCAGCATGTGCCTGCAGAATGCAGGGAGAATGTTTGTGCATGGTGTTAAAGAGCCACAATCTGTATGATCCAGCTGAAGAGCAACAGCATTGTGAAGGTAGACAGTCCAATCTCCAGCACAGTGTGAGAGAAAGAGCTGCAGGAGACACCTGGCTCACATGGGAATGATGTTTTTAACAGGATTAAGAAAAAGTGATGCCATTCATAAAACCAAGAAAGAGTAATGCCACTGAAGTAAAAGATGGGTACTCCTTTCAAGACCAGCAACAGCAATCTGAAAGATAAAGGACACTTGTGGGTGTTCTCCACACAAAAACAAAAGGAACACCCAAGTGGTCGGAGCAGCAGTCTGCCTCCACTCCCTAGTGACTTGTTATCCACCAGACAGCATGGTGGACCCTGAGGCTGGTGAATTGTAGAGATTAACTGAGCATATATTTGTTCCTGCATGTAGTTTTAGCCATAAAGAAGGTCTTCCCCACGTAATGACCTTGCTTATTTCAGATACAGTATCTACTAATGTTAAGAACTGTTGGCACACATAATTACATTCAAAGCTAATATTTATCTTGGCATCATGCATGCATCTCTCTTCTTCATGGTCAAACCCCTTTTATCACAGCCACTTTCAGAACTTTTGCCTATGCAACTGCAAAAATTACAACCTGAGTGTTTAATTTTTGCTAAATACTAACTGCAATCATTTCACTAAAAGACATAGGCATTTTGTGATCCGACTTGAATATTACTATAAATATATTAGGTTATATTCATTGAATCATAAAATATCATGAGTTGGAAGAGACCCACAAGAATCATCAAAGTCCAACTCCTAGCCCTGCCCAGAATCACAAGAATCCATATGTCTGAGAGTATTGCCCAAACTCTTGAATTCTGTCAGTTTTGGTGCTGTGACTACATGTCTGGGGGCCTCCTTCCGATGCCCAAACGGCCTCTTGGTGAAGAATCTTTTTCTAATATCCAATCTAAACCTTCCCTGACACAACTTCAGGCCATTCCCTTGGGTTCTGTCACTGGTTGCCAGAGAGATCAGTGTCTGATCAATCCCCTCCTCTTCCCCTTGTAAGGAAATGTGGAGAAAGGAAACTAATAGTTTGCATTTCTTACTGTAACAATATCTACCTGTAGCTACCACTGCTTAAAAAGTATCTTGGAAATAAAAATGGGCTCCTTCTCCCTGTCCTCTCACGTGGCGTAAATCCCATGGCTAAGAGAGCTGACAGACAGGGCATTTTAGTGATGGCTTAGGAATGCATTTAGCATAGCCATGTAATTTTGTTCAGTAGATAGTGTGAGCTCATGCCCATCCTCAAAGTTTTGTGCAGATATTCGTTCTGTTGTATTTCTCTAAGCCCAAGAAAAAAGTAGAATAATGAACACTGTTTACCACAAGAACAAATCCATAGATCTTAAGGGCTAATCTTATCCCTCCAGTATCTCTAGATCTGAACCAAGTCCCTTTTAAGGTAATGTTTCTCACAAAGTAGTCTATTCTGATATCTTGTTCATCTTATGTGACTTTGCCAAATCACATTTCTATCCTTTGAGATCAGATCCGTTGGTCAGAACCTGGTGCTAAAAATGCCAAGGTTGTGTGGGTTGAATCCCTGTATGGGCCATTCACTAAGGAGCGGGACTTTTTCCTTGTGAGTTCCTTCCAACTCACAATATTCTGTGAATCTGTGATTCATATAATGGGAACCAAATGGCTGCCCATTGAACAGCAAGGAACTCCCATTTAATACAAATTAGACACAATAGAATAAGGGTGCCCTAGTTCAGCAGCATTTAACCTCCTCTAAAAACATTACTGTAGCCTCCTACTCCTTCCTGCAGGAAGGATATTTCACTGCTTGCAGGGTTCCACACCCAGAAGTGTAAGCCTGTCAGTGAACTAGACCAACTCTTTCTCTACCTAAATCAGTATGACTTTTGCTTAATTGTAGGCAATTTTAAATTCAAGACCTAAAATTATTTGAATGCATTCAAAAAGGTTTATTTGAGCAGTAACACATAATTGAAAATTCAAACACGTTTCAATATTGTGTTTCAGGAAGGCTTTCAAGCTCTACATTACTGAGTAATAGCTGAATCTTTATCTCTGCTGACACATATTCTACCTGAAAGCAACTGGAAGGTCCTTTTCAGATAAGCATTTTGGCAGTTAATGCTGTATTGCAGTATTTTTATTATCACTGAATGAACCCCTCAACGCATTTCAACAAATAAATTAGAAAGGAATCATTAAACCTATCTATGCAAATAATAACCCTAAGACATTGCAAACAAAAATTATTTTATGTGTAAAGCTGAACAAATAAAGCTTAGTTTCCTATAGATTTGTATGTTACATGTCTTCATTCTCTCAGCCCCCTCTCCTCACTGTGGTATAATCAACTCCCTTGTTATTCTCTTTCTCTTTAACTGAACAAGAAGTAGCAAATGGAGTAGAAACAACTATGTTAAAACTGTGTTTCCTTGCTAGGGGCATAACTTTGGTCTTTCTATTCATCTTTTGATTTTCTCAGATCCCACAGGTACTAAACATATTGAAAGTTTCTCTCTCTTTTTTCAAACATACTTTTAGTTTTTGAAATATATGAAAAATCTCCATCTCTTTGTCAAACTGTCTTACCAAAATATACTTTGGAGTTGTCAGTAATGTTCCTCTCAGTTATTTGTGTAACTGTGTAATACTGGAAAAACACATTTCAATGATTAACACCTCTGTCTGAAACATTTGGAAGATCTCTCTCCACTTTTTATTTTCAAATCAAAATTGGCAGACGTATATTCCTACTGTTCAATGAAAATGTAATTAAAATTAAATGGAGTGTCAATGCAAGATGTTCAAGAATTTATGGCAACAAAATTGCTAATTCTTTGGATATAGTTTTGTGATTTGGCCATCAGCTTCAGGCTGGCCAAAGTCCAGCAAGACTGTCCCATGAAAGTGAATTTAGAAATGCATCTGGGAAACCCTCAGGGTTTCCTTGTCATTTTCAAATATTAAGAAGTGTGTTTTGCCACTTTTCTTTTAAGCTTTTCAAACTGATTTTCAAAATATTGGGGAAGCCTTCTGCTGCTGGCAGAGCAATCCAGAAATGGATATATTTTGAGAGGAAGCAGACATTTGTCCCCTGTGATGCCTTAGGAAGGACTAGGGCTGTGGAAAACATGCCAGAAACTGCTGGGAAGAAAGAGTGAGGTCCACTCTTAGCTGGACTGAGCACTTCTTTCCAAACGTCTGCTGCACTAGAATCAAACATAGTGGGAATGTTTTGTCCATTTCTAATCCTTGCAGGAGCCATGCACTGTTGGTGGAAGGTATTTTCCTCTGGACTAAGAGGATTCATGCATATCAACTGGGTCCAGGACAATCTGGCCCCCCCAAAAAAAGCGCCAGAATAAGGTTGGAAAAAAGATGTTAATTGCTGTTCAGCAGAGAAATAACAACACTATTGGCACACAAAAATGTACTTCAAGAGGTGGTCTGGAATCTCATTAGCAACCTTTTTGAGCAGGGATCATGCTGGATTTTTTTCTTCATATGAAGGGCATATGTTATATACAAGACAAACTCTCAGTTCCAAATTCCTTTATACTAATGGAAGTCTAGAGTTAACTCCAAAGGCTTCTGAATCTGGTTTATGGAACTTAATCGAAGGAGCTGCATATCTCTTCTCATGCATTTAAGAGGATAGCAATATAAATGGAGTGAAGGAAAAAGTGGGTCACAACTTTGGCACCATTTTTCCTTCCCTCTATTTTGGTCTCAGAGTTAAAGCCTTCAACATTTCCTTGTATGGACAAAACAATTAACAAAACCCCAGATCTTTTAATGGAGGCAACTATACAAATAAAATTACTTGACTTTACCAGTGAGGAAAATACATTAAAAGGGGCAACGGCCTAGAAAAGCCCCAGTATCATACCACATATAGTGTGAACTGATAAAATTAACATAGTTGATCAACAGATAATGTCTGTGAAATGTTAACAGTAAAACTGTACGTGCTGAAGGCCTCCAAAGTTTAAATAAATATTTTGAGTAAATGTTATGAAAACCTCTACTCTTTCATGAGCACCTGTTCCAAGAAGGTTTAACAAAATATAGTTTATTTATATGAGTCCCCTTCTGATCTTCAATAAAAATAGAGTACAGGCTGTGTTGGACCGAATGACATTGCACACCCAGCAGGACAGGGCACAAATCCCGTTAGTCTCAGAGATATGTCCAGCCTGGGGAAACAAGAGATATTGACCTCCCAGGAAAGTGAGATATATTTTGTTCTACATGTTCCAGTTCTGCAGGCTCCAGAGTGCTTAAAATTGCAGGTTTGATTGATTCTCCTGTAGGAGGAAATCCAATTCAGTTTATTGCCTCTAAGAAAGCTATAAAAAGCCAAAGGGAATGGAATATGTTCTGAAACACTGTGTTGAGGGAGGAAGGTGGAGCTAAAATGCTGAAACAGATCCATGCTGCTTCTGGGGCTGGTGGACCTAAGTGGAGCTTTAGTGGGGATAGATATAAGAACTGAGAAAATATTTCTTGAGAAACGACAGGAACAAGGTTTCTTTCTTCATCTCCCACCTTCCCAAGAAGCCTGTCTCTCACACAAAATACCCAGTCACCTTCCTGTACTTCTCCACTTATGTGGCACATGTGGCCAAGGAAAAGGGTGGAAGAGAGGAAATTAGGGTAGAGAGAGAGGTCTCTTTTCAAGTGAGGGACAGAAATGCAGCTGGGCCAGTGAGCCATCAGAATAGCCTCAGGTGGATGTCCTTGCTGGACTCTGTGCTGCTACAGAGGACAAAAGCAGCTGGAGGAGGGAGAGGCAGAGGAGGAGGCTTTTTGGCAGCTGGGGCTGGGCAGGCTAGGCCTGAGGGGATCAGTCCCTCTGCAATCAGGGAGCAATGGCTGGCCTTGTTGCTTGAGAGTCCTCCCAGGATTTCAGCTCGGGCCCCTCCCAGTGGGACGAAAAGAGAGCTGGTTTAAGCTTTCCTATCACTGCTCCTCTCCACCCCTGCTGCACCAGACTTCATTTGTGACTGACTCTAAGTCCCACTGTGTCTTATTTATAAATTAACAAATTCCACTAAAGTCCTGGACCGAGATTTCCGTAGCCCCTCTGGAAATGGACCTTTCAACATGGTGGATGACCAGTGCATGTGGGTTGTTATCAAGGGGCTTGGGCAGTGGGATCAGGACTTACTACTGTGATTTTCAAGACATTTTGGGGTGGTGCAGAGATGGGGGCAATGCAGGAAGCAAAAGCAGGTTCTGGGACCATGGAGAGGGCAGAACTGCCTTCCTCAGGTGTGGCTTGTGACAACAAAGAAGGTGGAGTCGAGCCTGAGTGATCCACATTTTTGGTTCTTGATTTTTAAAGGCTAAAAATCTGAAATCACAACAGAATCACAACAGTCAGGTTTTCATTTAACTGGACATCTTCAGTTTCATAAACCAATTTTCTTTCGGGCTGATATTGTGTGAGTTGAGTTTCATATTTATGACTGAGTTAAAGACCCTGAATTAAGCAAATAATAAAGAACCATAAACATGTACTACATTTTGCAGCAATTTTTACTTTGTAGAAATTAAAAAAAAAGTGCATTTGATTAATAACTTTTAGCTTGGTTGCATAACTGTTTTATTTACTTTTCTTTGTGTTCATTTAGTATAAATTAAGTGGCAGCAAAAAACTCTGTCTCATGACAGCCATGTAAAATGCTCCAACAACAGTTTATCTATTCACTAGATGAACTAATTTTGCTTGGATTTTTGTGCTACATAAGTTATGGGGAATACTTAAAGACAGGAAACTTCGACTCTTTGCCAGGCTGTGGGTCACTCTATAGACAGGTGAAATTGATGGGGGAAATAACAGTGGAGAATGTTCAAAATACTGATTTTTCCCTTTTGGCTTGTGCTTATGCCTGTTTTGTGGGTGATTCAGTTGTTAAAGCTTGAATGCTAAGGAGCCTCTGAACTGTACATTATCTTTGACAACATAACAAATAAATCTAAAATAATAAAAAAAATAAATTTCTGAGGATTTCCCCCCAATATTAATATTTCAGTGATTAGGTTCGCCACAGGTAGGATAGGATTCTCTTTTATTTATATTGTTACATACAATGTTTCCAGATGATTCACTGAATATGGAGATTTTACTATCTTATGAAGTATCTTTGACAGAACAAACAGCAACATTTAATTTTTGAAAAGGTAGTACTTTCAAAAAATCTCTTTGTAGTATTTATGGATTACCAACCTTGATGATCTAGTGTCAAAAAGAATATTGAATTGAAATAAACTAAAAATATCAACAACTTGGGTATTACTTAAATATCATATTTCCCTTGACAGAAAACTAATTTCATTCATCTGCACCATTTCTTTTCATTTTTATTAGGTTGGAGTCAGCACAGTAAGCCCCAGTCCTACTTTTTTCAATTTGAGAGGTCACACTGAAAACTGATAAAAGATGCCTATGTTTTTCTTGCTACATTTACAGTGCTGCCAACTGCAAACTCAAAGAAAACAAAAATATAATCCCCTTAGCCTTTAAATGGTGTAAAAGTCATGAAAAAGAAAAGTGGGTTATTCATAGCTGACTTGGGACTTTTCAGCCCTGAAACTATAATTGTCTCACATTCTTCATACTTTGTCTGTAAGTAAAAAAGACAGAAGCTTTGCTTTGAATGCAAGGGGAGAGTCCCATGAAATAGAAAAGTTCTAGTTTTCTTTCAGCCAGAATCTTGAGGCTTTAAGAAAACACATAAGTAGTGAGACTTGTGATGAAATTTTGAGAGCTGGCAACACCTCAATCAAGTTTATTCTTCATTTTCATTGAAGCTGAAAGGAAAAATGCCAAAACCATACTTCTGGTGCAAAAAGTGATAAACCAGCAGGAAATAGTCTTGCCCAGTCAGCTTTTCCCCTGAAATGAAAGATGAGCATCTTGTAAAAGGTCTGCTCAGAGCTCCAGTGAAGTCAAATTGCAAAATCAGCTCTCACTGAGTCCAGTGTTGAAATAGTTTGCTCACTTAAGGAGCTCTTCAAGGAAAGAGAGGGTACTCTGCTACCAAATTGAAATTCATATATCCTTCAGCTTGATAAGCCTGTAGCTCTCTAGAAGCTGGCAGACAGACACAGGTATTTTTTTATTTCCTCCTTACCAATATGAATTTCTGCTACTGGCTTTGCTGTGAAATATTGAAAAGGTTTACTGAATACTGTGCCTCTGTGTATTTTTAGCAAAAGCTAAATTTATCAGTTAAATGTTTAATAGAAGTTGAAGTGAGTTCTTTGGGTAAGGGGTATAATAGTGTAAGTTTAAGGGTAAATATTGTCACCATGATTAACAGCATATAAAGCTGAATAATCATTATCTTTGAAACCTTATGGCAATGTTAATGCCAAGTCATATTTAGCACCACCACATGCTTTTTAAAGGTGGTTCTTCCATCTAGTTCAAGGCCATATTGCCATCAGAAATGGCTGTGAATTCATCTGTGCTTCAGTTCTGTGCCTGCCGTGTCTTGCTCATTAGCACTGGCTATTATGCAACCTAAAAACTGTTGGATCTTCTTGCACAGCTGCCTGAAAATAGCCATGCAAAAAAAAAAAAGAAAAGAAAGAACGTTAACATTTAGCTACATCAGTAAGCTGACTTGGCTCTCTGCTCATCCCAAAAAGCAGACATGGGGGCAGCAGTGGTGCTAGAAAGGCAGGATTACCCTTTCCACAGAAACGTGGACTTCAAAAAATCTCAAGCTGTTCTTTAAATTGGACCTCTACATTACGAGTTTGTTGAGGGTAACAAGGTCAGCCTCATTCTAATTGAGCTAGCTTTTCACTACCTTGCACATCAGGAAACCCTTCCTACCTGTGCAAACCAGGCTTCAAACCCAGGGCAGGTGAACTGATATTTCTCCATTAGTAGTGTATTCTGTCTGCTTTCTGCAGGTATAAGTCACTCCACCATGTGCTAAGCAGAAAGCCCAAGGGCTGTATTTTTTCTTCCTTATTACTATTTTGTACTACTGTAGTAAAAATTAATGTGATCATAATAAATAGTTGTTTGCATACTACCAGAGTGCAGAACTTGAAATTTTCATTTATATCTATTAGATTTTAGGTGATCATTTACTCTTTGCTTTATTTCCCCCAGCCTAAATTAAAGTAATTTTATGCTAAAGACATGATTTCTATTAGGAATCAAAGTAATAGGCTGAAATAGCTACTAATACATGGTTTTGTTACTTACTATAGCAGGGAGTTGAATGTACTTCACTGAAAATTTTAAGCCATCATGAGTTTCCACGTCCCAGAGAAAATTCCCCACTGTGTTGCTTAAGACCAAACAAAAAAAATCAGAGCTTGAAAAATTAAGGATGAAGAAAATTCTAAAATATAACACAACACTCTTTGTGGAACATACGAGGACATTGATCTATTAGCACAAGCAAATGCCTAATGAGCAGTGCTGTGTCTCTTACTTTGCCACTTTTCCAGGAACAAAATGGGTGCAGTGAAGTCAAAATTAACTGTAAACTGTAATATAATGTAAGTGTATATAAAATAAATAAAATATACTGTAAGTCATTTGTCAAGTCCAGATATACAACTGTTGCTGTTGTTGATGTAAACAACCAAACACAAAGCAGTTCAAAATTACTAGAGGGAAAACAACTTTTTTCCTGATCAGGAAGAACTCATACACTTGATAACAACTGAACAATTAAGATCCCTTCTAAGAAAAATCCTTTGCTAACTTAATACTTACCTAGAGAACATGAAAAGGAAAGATGGTGTATCTGTAGTTTCTTTTTCACTGTTTAATGAACAAGAAACCACAGATACACCATACAGTGTGCAGTCCAAAGGAGCAATGTGGGTGAAGTCTAAATATCTTCATTTATTCTCTGTTAACCCTCAATGTGTACTGTGCAAGACCAAGCAACATGTAAACACCATTCTTTTGACTAAGTTCTGATTACTCTGAAACAGAGAATACAGTCAAGGTTGTCATAAATGTTTAAAGTTAGACCTTTGTTAGTTATAGGGGTATATGTATGTATCTTATAAGTTCCATTTCCATTCGCAACTTTGTACGGGTTGTCACTGCAAGTTCTGTATAGTTGTCACTGAGTGTTCTGAATAGTTAGAAAATGTGTATGATTGTATGAGTGTAAGAGGTTACAGTTGAAGGGTTGTTAGAGTATTGGCAATGCTTTCTAGTGCTAATGCCAGAGAGAGAAAGAATGGGGAAAGAAAGGGATCTTTCTTCCTCCACAGAAGGCTTTGGATCAGACCATCACTCTACATCATGATTGGTGGACACAATTGACCAATCATTTGAAGGCGGGAAGGAATGATTGGTCCAGAAGAACTCTTGCTAAGGATCAATAAAACCCCAGAGAATGAGCCAATCACATCAAGGATCCTAAATCCACCAATCAAGGAAAGAACGGAGGATTTAAAAAGAGACTGACAATCTGAGCGGGGGGCTTTTCCCTGAGGGATAGTGTTTCCTAAAGGGGGGTGGGAGGGACTCGTATAGTGTTATACGTACCTTAGTACTCTGGCCTGTCATAAAGAGTTTGGTTACTAGCCCAGCTTTTTTGTTGTTCCAGTAGTCATTTTGTTTTGATAAACGATTAGCCATTTTTTTACCAATACCAGATCTATGGCCTCGTTTATAACAAAGGCCACTAGATGTTTCACAAGCTGTGAAAGGGATACTCCTCAGTTCCTACTACTATGGACAAATTGCATTGGTTTGATTAAGAAGAGATGCTGTATTTAAAATTATAAAGTAATACTAGTCTAACAGGTTATCCAGAGACCTAGTCCAAAGCATGGCCAACTTCAATGTTACATCGGGTTGTCTGAGGTCTTGTCCAAAATAATTCTGTGTATCTCCAAAGATGGTGGTGACACCACAGCCTCTTTGGACAATCACTTCCAGTGTTTCACCATTCTAACGGTGAAGAATGTGTCTGTTTTTCCCCAGAGAATCATTCCAGTAAAAGAAGGAACTGCCTGAAGCCTTAGAGCCAAAGAAGAAGGGCAGGACATGTGCTGGGCAGGATACTGGAGGGACAGACAGGTTGCACCTGAGACATGAAGAAGATGGCTCCCAGGGCTGTGAGGTCATTTGGGTCACTTGCTGGGTGGTAGCAGTGGGAACACTAGTGCTGTGCAGAACTGGAGAATGATGTCTAGGTCTATGAGTAAAAGAAAAATGCTGGTACTTTTTGTCTGTATTCTTTTGAAGGTGAAGATCTGTTGGCGGTCACTTCCTCTTGAGGTCAAAATGGTGACTAGGCATTTCTGTAGCTCACACCGACATGAAGGTTGTGTAAACCATTTGCACAGACAGTTGCAACATTCACAAAACCCCTTCTTAACTTGGACTGACTGACAGAAAAAGCCCATTTACAGTATTCTCCTTAGCACAGAAATCTTGTAGAGCCACCCAGAGTGTGATGAGGCTTGACAAACCACTCCAGGGAGCTGCATCATTTCCTTTTTAGTCAGACTTCAGGCTCTTCAGACTCTCCAACACTGCATCAGCTGTTGCACAGATCTTTCCCTGACACTGTGCTGCAGCAGCATGGCTATGGACCTGAGGTTGTCTGCTGGTTGGCGGCTTCATTTTTACCAGTGATAATAATTCAGTCCTATTAACAAACAGGCCGTCTCCTTGCCTTAGGGCACAACTGGAAGTTGGGAGTGCCTTGTGCTATGCTTTCTCTGTGCCCTCCACAGAGCCATATATTACTAATTCAGGGGATCAGTTTACTCCCACTGCTTTAACTGAGCAGTGCAGGCAGTATTGGACTTACTCTTTAAAATTGATGATGTATAAAGAAGTTGAACAACATTTTTGTGATATTTTTTTGATTCAATTCCTCATTGAGTGCCTGTTGATTTCAATAGTGTAGTACAAGTGATTAATCTGGTTTTTTTTGGGTACAGTAAGTCCTATTCTGTAAACAAATAAACATCTGTTTCAGGAAAGTGCTCACCACTTGTTTTATCAAGAAAATTCCAAAGGGAATGTGAATTGATTAGTAAGGAGGTCAAGAAACCAAGTAACAAAACAAAGAAACAGTCTTTTTTCCCCCTTAAAAGTTTGCAGAAATGCTTGCTGAAAATATCCTCTTTAAGAAATTGGGGTTTTTTATCTCTAGAAAAACTGCAACAAAATTTGCTTAAGGCCTTGTGTTTTGCAGCACAATCAGATGCTGTCTGTGGCATAACTTCCAAAGTTCTGAACCCATTTTCTTTTCCCCATAAACAATCAAGTCCCATTTTGTTTGAAGCATTTTATATCCTGTGCTAAAGCACTCACCTCACGCACACATTTAAACATGTACACACAGGAATGTGCTGGGAGATTTTTTTCTCTGAGGCCAAGAAGAGGCAATGGTGGAGACTAAGTCTGAAGTCTCTTGATGTCAGCGATGGAGATTGAAAGGTTACTGGATAAGCTCTGAGCCTCTGTATGAACATCTTAGATCAACTGAAAATGTGTCAAGACCTATAATGTTTCCTAGAAACCTTAAAACCTCTGTGGATTAGAAAAACCATTCCCACAGCTTACTTGTCCCCATGGGCAAACACTATCATCTCAAAATTGGATAACATATGGGACATTACAAGCAGTCTAGAGGCTTTAGGCTATTTGCTTCTGACAGGGTAATTTGGACCTTATGGGGTATTAGATGATTATTTTGATTTCATTCCTAGGTTTACCTTTGTCATTATTCTTTGCAGAATAAGAAAATGAGACAGATCAGTTTTGTACTTATCAGCTGATGCCCCTGGAATTTTAGAAGATAGTTAATTTTGACATAATATATTCCAGAAATTACATCCAGTCATGAAACATGGTTTTCTGTTAAGCCTGAGAAAAAAATAATTAAGAGAGAAAAATGATGTAATTCTGCTAACAGTTTTGATAATCTTTCCCAATAGTTAGCATGCGAGAAACAGAAATGAGAATTGGAAATCCTGATACAATAATGATTACAAACATAGCCCAGTGTTGAACTTCAGGTCAAGTAGAATTACAGAAATGAAGGGAAAAAACCAAGTAGGCTAAGAAATATACAACAAAATTTACCAACTAAAATTATACCCAAGTTGGAAAAAGCTATTGTGTGTGAGCTTGTTTGTAAAACCAATGCTCTACCTTTCTCAGGCAAACTGACAATTATATTTTTCAATTTCAAATACTCTGATCACTTACCCTGGGAGAAAAAGTTTGTTGGAACTTGCTGTACTTCTACCAGACTTTTAATTATCCTACTGGGATGCAATTTACAGCCCAACTTTTAGGGTGAGTCTTGGAGGTGCAGTTCCCATTAACATTAATGATGTGTGCATGCTGTGAAGATAGCTGTAATCCCTTCATGGATTAAACACTTGGTGCTGTCAAACATTTTACTAATGCTGCAAATCTGAAGGCATTCAAAATCCATGTAGGCCTTTCTTTTTTTCCCATATGAGTGATTGTAGTATTTTTGATTGCTTTGTATGAACAAAAAGATCTCTCCAAGACTGATGTTGTCTGACAGAAAGAGTAGTTATGAATGGGTAGCCTGGTTAATGTAGGTGTTCAGAATCTTCAAAAGTCACACCAAAGAGTATCTACATTATAGTCTCATTGGAGCTAATGAAGTTTAAGTGTATAAAAGCATACAAATTTGAATTCTTCAATTTAATTTAAATTTGCTTTTAGATTGCTGGTGGCCCATTCTGTGTTGATTCACATTCAATCAGCAGGACAGTTCTGTGAGTTTCATGAGTGGTGGATAAAGCTGGAACGTGATCCCCTGAGAAAAGAAATTGCTCTGCTTTCTGAGATACAAGCTTCTCCATGCACTAAGTGCAGTATATCTAGTTTTGCTCTCCATGGATACAGCTCTGCCTGAACACAAAAACAACGTAAAAAAATTCAACATCAAATTTGTAGACATGTTCTGCTGGTCTAAAATCAAATTAATGCACAGATAATTGTACAAAGAATTGATAAGTGTGTTTCAGACAGAGAGGCCTAACTGCAGGCATCCGCATCCTCTGCCCTAGAGACCTCTGCTTTGTAGCTAAGCTAGTATTGGAGTCCAGAGAGAGACAGAAATACAACAGAAGTACTCAAATATTCAAGCTAGATAGCAAAATCAGACGTTTAAGAGAAAAATACAAACAAATCAAGACACAATGTAGCCCTAAAATTAATAACCTTTTTATATATTATTCAGTTTAATCTTTTTATATCTTATTCAGTCACATATATGATACATACCTTTTAGATTCAGGGATCCTGAGATAAATTCAGGGCCATGGATAAGTGGGTTTCCCAGCTGGGAAAAGCCCTCACACTTCCAGGCACTGGCTGTTCTGCTTCATCTGCTACAGGCAAAGCTGAGCTGACTCCTCTTGAGTTCAGTGCTCTGTCTGTCCCGAACATACATTCACCCCAACAGAATGTAAAGTCTAGCCACATTTATCAGCTCTGTCTTCTTCCAAATATGCAGTGGTAGAAACTAAGTCCTAGACTCTCATAAGCAGGGAGAGTCCGGAAGTCACCATCTTAGAATCCATCTGAAGTATCCTTGAAGGAAATGAATGTTTTCAGGTTTGCATCCAAATTGCAACCTGCTGGTGTGTGATATAAAGAACAAAAGTTTCAAAAATGGCACAATAGTAAATTTGTCTTGGGAAGAATTTGGCTCAGGCTGCATAAACTGTTTGTGCTCTTTAGCACTGTTCAATGTTTTACGGACCTTCTGTACACTTTTGGTAATCTCCATTTTAGGGGACACAGATGTATCCAGGCTGCATCTACACCAGGCCAGGCGTGGTGCTGTTATTACTGAAGTCAGAGCAAAAATACATGAATCCATCCTGAGTTCAGAGTTTGAATGGAGCCAAATTCAACACCTCAGTAGAAAAAGATTATTTCTCACTCTTTGTGCCCAGTTGGCCCTTTCACTTCCTCACTTCTTCCTGCTGTCATTTGGGAAGAAGGCTCCTCCAAATCACTTTAATTTGAAAAAGCTTCTTGAAGAAAGGAGAGGACATGCAGGTATTACACATCAGGAAAAAACACAGATTAATTTAAGGCTATTTTATGAAGTGCAGAGCACTCCAAAAATTTCTGAGCATGTGAATTAGGCAAAATGTGAAAAGGCAGAACTCTGTGTAAAACAACATATTTCCATGTAAATTACATGGAGTGATACCAGCTGAGACTTGGGATTGACCTCACATAAATCTTACATTATTTTTCTTTAAAACAATGCATGGTGAGTGGAACTGCAAAGCAATCAAGAATATTTACATTGTGGCAGGAGGGACTTTGATTCTGTGAACACTGCCCCTGCCTGTACTCCAAGTTAGTGTTTCTATAAATAAGGATATGGGCCAAAAGAAGGAAGCACAGAATAGTCTTCTCAGTGAGGTAAGTGCTAAGAAAACACTGATCCACTCTCAGGCCCTTCATGTGCACTCCCCTGTGAGTCCAGGGGAGGCCACTTACCTCTGCAAGGACAGCCTTCAAAGGAGATGGGAGTGTACCGGCTGAAAAGTCATTCCGGGTCTCTGCAGAAAATTTTCCCAAGCCAGCTGGCTGTCTCCAGCTGAATTGCCCACGTGTCACAAACCCATCAGGTGCTGCAGGGGCAGTGGGTGCCCATGGCTGTTGAGGCAGTGCCTGGACACGCCACAGACAGAAGCAGCCAAGTGGAGAAGGTGGTAGGAGGCACTTTGGTAGGTGATGCAATCCCAAGGACACTTGCAGGGAATTTCCTGAAAGAAGCCTTGAAGTATTGGTGGTAATGGAGGGATCTTCCTAGCCTAGATTTTCCTCTTGATGCAAGTCTGCAAGGTTAGCTGGCTGATGAGGCTCATTTTTTACCGCATACAGGTACTGTGGTTCTCTGGCAGCTTAGTCAAAGGCTATTGCTATCAAGACAGGTTTGAATGCAAGAAAAAAGTGGTAATAATTGGACTAATTGCATTATTTCCAAGCTTCTCTCTACTGCTGAGGCACCTGCACATCCCCTGAGGACCTTCAGGTCCTGGCCCTGGTATTTGCAGGCAGAAAAGGATACTCCAATTCTGTGGTATTGAAAGACCAGAGTCAGCTGTGGCAGATCAAAACCAGATCCTCCAGCCAAGCCAAGCTCAGAGGTTCATCCCCTTGCCTTCTCTTCTCTCTCTATGCAGCCCTGTCCCATTTTGGCTGAAGGTCACTAGTGTATTACAGCAGGTTTGGTAGTTATGCTGTTGGCAGGATCCAAGGATGAGTGGATGAAAACACAGCAGGACACATGAAAACACAACTATAGGCATTATTGTGGGATCTGGTGACTTCTCCATTATTTCTGGTCTCTAAACTAAAGCTCTTTCTGTAGAGGTCAGTACATCTAATGGAATATTTTAGGGACTCAACCCAAAAAATGTTGAAAATGTCTGCTGCTTTAACTGCAAATCATCTGGCTCTGCAAGGAGATGATGTGGTGAAGTGTTAAAAGTCTGTATTGCACTGATGACAGATGCCTGGAGATAGTATTTTTTTTTCTTCTATTTATGAAATATTTGGTTTCTTTTAGTGAAAATACTATCAGGACCCATTTCATATATGCAGCTAAGACAGATTCCAAATTTGACATGTCTTGCTTTTCTGGTCTCCCTAGTGTTGGATAAACTTTCACAGATGTGTTTAACAACATGAGTAATAGTTGTCTTCTTTAAAAGTGCAAGTGTGTATATGACAAAATAAGAGTGACTTATTTTGGTAGATGTTGTCAGTCTTTTTGGTAAATATATATATGCTTCTTTTTAGTTAGGCAAAATCAAAGAATGCAGTCATATTTGGAGTACAGGAGGCACTTGGTTCTTTGGAAGGACTCTTAATTTCCTGTGGATTTCTCCTTGGTTTCCCATTATGGACAATACTTCCACACAGATAAGCTCTCCCCTGGTGACTAGTGTGGGACTGGCCTCTGGGCAACCATGAAGAAAATGGTCATGACTGGGCTTGATTTGAAATTCTGCAGGGAACTGATGTGGCCAGGCTTCACATTTTGTCCCCCAGCTGAAACTGTTGCATATGGAAGAGTTTCTGCAATTTCTTCCAGGCTGAATTAGTGGGTCACAAAATCTCGCTGCACCTTTACCTGCATGATGCACACAGGTGTGTGTACACACATGGGTAGAACTCAGAGCAGCTAGTCTGTCTACAATGCAGGGACTTTAAGACCTCTTAGAGAAGATTAGATGAGTTACAAAGAGGTGCCTTAGCAAAAGTCACATTTGCCTAAGTCATCATCTGACTGAAAAATTTTATTTGCTCAGCAAGATATGCATGCAATTTGTATGGAAAAAAAAAATCAGAATGCTCTAGATGCTACAGATTCTAGCTGTGTGTGGTTTAGAGTATTCCTCTGCAGCTTGAGAGACAAAATCTGCCCTGTACACTGACACAACTACGTTCACTTGCATGAAGTGACATGGCTGTAACTAATTGGACTAAGCAGGGCAAACTTTCACTGCACACAGCCAAAGATAAACTGCCTCCAAATATTTTTCCCTGAAAATATTTTCATGGTACCTGGCCTCATTTTAGTCTGAACAATGCATTTTTGTCTCCAGACACTAAAAATAGTTCATGTACTAATTAAAAAAAAACAAGCTGTGACAGAAAACAATAAAGGCAAGGAAATGGGAGAGCATTTTTACATAGCCAGCAGCTTTCCTGGCACCATTTCTAGCTATGAAGAGGGTTATTAGCAAGCCCAGAATTATATAAACAGTTCCCTCTGCCAGCCAGTGTACACCAGAATCATCATTTACTTTCAAATTATTCAAGTCAGCAGAATCCATCTTTTCATCAGTCCAGTGGAAAGACTGGCAGAAGTTCTCAAAAGTGGGATTATGATAAGAAAAAAAATTACTCTTTCTCTCAACAGTTCAGTGCCCTAATTTCATAAACTCATAGTTATTCCTGCTTTCTTCATCGACAGAAATGTGTGTTTATTCCTGCTAGCAGAGCGTGCTCATCAGCTGCAGGAGGGGGAGCTGCATTCTTCTCTGCAAAATGCACCATCATCAAAATTATCCAATAACTTCAAGATGCAGAATCTTTGCTACTGGATGTGACAACTGAGAAAGAAAGAAACTGACTGAGTTTTGGACTATGCTAATACTGATTATAGTTTAAAACAGCAGGGAAAATCTGATCTGGATTTAATGAGAAATAAACAGTCTTAGCCACTTTTTTGCATGAATTTTAATAGTGAATTTGAGTATGAGCTATTCATCTCTTTGTCTTTATATGCTGACGAAAAAGGAGCTGACCGAGCACAAATTAGAGCTAATGTTTGCTCTAGGTCTGGCAGAATGACGGGGCTGCTCTGAGGCAGTGCGTGGAGAGCCCGGTGGCTGCAGCGTGCGGCTCAGAGGGAGCGAGCCTCGCCTCGCAGCCCTGCGGCACACCGGGAGGCCCCGGCTCAGGAAATCCTTCAAGATTGCACAACCTGGAACAAGTGAACAGTCCTCTGGTGGTGTTCTTATGTGCCTTGGGTTATGCAAGTGCTTAAGTGTTTTGCTGGATAGGTGCCCTCATCTCTCAGTATCTTTTTATCTTGTCTTTAAAACGGTAATAACTATTCCTACATCGGGAAGGAAAAATAATTGATTTAGTCATGATTGCACAAGAGAGGAGGTCTGTAAATACTAAAGAAAATAACCCCAAAGCAGGAGAAACAGGAAACTGTGTGGAATAACATCCTCGGATGCTTATTTTGTAAGAGGCAGTTCTGTTTCGGAGTGTTAAACCGCCACCCTCTCTTACTCTGGCTGATCATGTGCCTTTAAAATGTAAAACTACCTGGTAAACCCTGCAGGCAGATAGCTAACAAACCGGAGTCAAGTGGACTGTGTTCCTCACACACAATGAATAGACGCCTTCACATCTCAGCAGAGCCTTTGAAAGCACGAGTGTCCTATCTGGCCTGAAGAACCAGAACAGATTGTCTGAATAACAGGCTGACTTTCCAGGATCAGGAGTTTAAAAACACATCACTGGGTCTTCAAATACAACCAGGTACTCAGCATGTTCCCTTGTGAGTGACACCTGTGGGAATATTTTTCTCAAATTACTAAGATAAATGAAAATTGGAACATCAGTAACACTTTTAGATTATACAGCATTTAGAATTAAGATGAAATAAAAACATAAGAAAATGTACTTATAAATGCAATACTACTATTCCATAAGCCAGGGGGTGTTATTGAGAAAAGAGATATAGTTGTAGCCTAATAGAGCAAGGGGAATGTTCTACCATGTACACCAGCTGAACCAGTGTCATCTTTAATTGCTGCTGGTGGAGACAGTCCTGCAGCCTTTTGCCCATTCTGCCCTGGGTTACCTCCCCTTCCTCATGCAGGCTCAAGTGCTCCATTTCCTTTTGGCTCCCTGAATCTGAAAATGAGAAATTCAGGAGAAAAGACACAACAAGGACGTCTTCCAGTCCTTATAAGCTTAGGCCGGACACACAGATTTGCTTTTTTCTGTGTGGAAATTCTACAGCAGCTCTGTGTTCATTGCCTTATTTGTACATTTCTTCAATAACTTACAGGGAGGATGAAAGCCTTTAGAAATCAGCTAAAAATAACCTGATAGATAGTTTTTCTATATTTCCATTAACCTCTCCAATTCAAGCAATTTTGTGTATCATTACCAACCCCTACCAAAATCAATCATTGTACTTGAGACGCAGCGAGCCAATGCATCTCTCATGACCCATGACAGGCTTGTGCCTGACAGGACTGCCAAGGCAAAGTGAATGCACAGCAAATGACCTCCCTCAAGTTCAGCCAGGTATTCAGCTTGCTCTCTTAGCAGTGATTCAATGTAGAACAGCTCAAGTTAGTCATTGAAACAGCGTCATGCTTTCTGTGTAACATCATGGGCCATGAAACTATAGAAAGCCTCTTTTATGTTTTCTTCTCCTATGTTTCTATTCTGGTTGATCATTAATGAAGACAAAATACTTCTCCATTCTCTTACATACAAAATGTTGCTATTGCTTTAAGCTCTCAGCTACACTTGCAAACGCCATTATTTGGTTATCCACCTTAGCAGGGATTATTTCTTATCGGGAGAAAGTCTACTTTTTCAGAACAATGGGAACAAGGGCGTCATATGACAAATCAAGTTGTAGCTGACTATGGTGCTCTTGGGAAGCTTGGCCCTGTGTAGCAGGAGAGAGACAGCCCGTAGCCTTTGTAGTCACATCAGTCACCATGTTGTCACAATATAAATGCAAGGAGGTTGCTTTCAGAAGTATTTCTCTCAAATAAATAAAGCTGTGTGCAAACATGAGTCTGAAAGAAAAAGAAATGCCCTGTGGGATTTTTGAAGTCCTCTCAGTTTATGCCACTGGATTAACCTCCCAGCAGCAAAAAAACCCTTAGCTCTATTTGTGCAAGTTTGGACCTTCCAGAGACTTTGCTTGTGAGGAGGTGTGGGCATGTGGAATGCTGCTGGCTGACAGATAATATATTTAAAAAAAGACTTTGAAGTTGAGTTGAATAGACCTTACATCAGGTATTCAGAATCACTGTGGCTGTAAGTTCAACTTGAAAAAATAAGAAAGGTATTTCACTATCAAACATATATTTTGTACCCAGTCTGAAGCTTTTCCCACTGGCAGGTGTTTTCAGTCTTCTGCCTAGTACTATGGGTAGATATGTGCCACAGGAATGCATGGAGAGTAAAAACTTGGCTCTGCTTTACATTCTTTATATAGAGAAAACATAAACAAGCATGGTAAATAATAATACTGGTAAGCATGGTAAATAACAGAGACCAGTTCTCATTCTAACTTCCTGTTGGAACACACTTGGCTCAGTTTTGTCTTTGTGGCATTTTAAACCAGGGAGAACTCCATGTAAGGCAATGGGGACACTTGGGTTGCAAATAAAACAATGGAACAAAACTCATTGGAAGTGTATACATGTTTGAAAAAATAGTTGAAAAAAATTTTCACAGTCTTGGTTCCTTTTCCCCTCTCACCATATAATACTGCAGTTACACGTTTTAGTTTGGGAATCTGAGGTTAGAGATTCCAAAGCTAAAATAAGGCAGAAATGGAGAAAAAAATGGCTGACAACTTGAACTTGATCATGGTTTTCAAAATCTCAGAGCCAACAACAACACCTGTGTTTGAGAGGACTACAATACAGTCCTTAGATTTCTCCTCACCTCTGGGATTAAGAAGTATTTTGGCATGAAATGCACATGTGGAACAGATGCCTGATGACCTCTGCTCCATGCAATGCTCCTCTGTGGCTTACAAGAAAGAGCAAGTACTCTGCATGTTCCTTACCTACATGTGCATTTCAAATCTCTGCTTTTCTTGTGAAGTTATTTGCATGACAAAAAGATAACCAACAGCAGGTACTGCCCAACACCTACTTTCTGTGGATCTTTTCATGTTATGCTGGGAAGAAATCTGTGCCTGTTTTGCTGGAATTGCCTGTAAGGGTTTCTATGCTGAGTCACTGCCAAGAACACATCACTGTGTTTCTTTGTCCTTCTTAGATACCTAGTGCTACTTCTAATAGAAAGGAATTAACTAAAAGAAAAAAACCCGAAGTATTTGCTGGAACAAACTGGGTGAGCTTGTTCTCTCCTTTAATTAAGATTCTATTTTTCCTGGTTGCTCTGAAGAATCTGCTTTACTATGTCTAGTAGAAATTGTAACATTTTTCATTTGTATTCTGTTTTCTTTTACTAGACTATTGAAGACATATTTTCTTGTTTTCTCTGTAAACATATCCACTAAGAGAAAACCCCTCTCTGACCTGTTTGGGGCTCATCCAAGTTTTATTGATTTATCATTTCAGCATAAGTCATCTGCACACAATTTATCCACCTACAAAGGTAGTTTCTACTACTATTTGCTAATATTTTGCCTTTCAGGTGAAGCACAGGAACACAATAAAGGAAAGAAAAACATAAAGAGGCATTCCTTCTCTCACACTGCTTTTACCAAGGTAAGCCGCAAGTCTTGGTCTCCTCTCACCCACCCCAGGAACTCTCCCAATATTTGCTATTCGTGGGTTCAAGTTTTAGGCTGGCAAAATGCCAGTAAATTCATTAGTGGCACACTGGATAACAGACCAGACCCAATCCTCAGGGATTTAAACAACATTTAACAGCAATGTTTGATGGCTAGAAGAAATTAAACTCTGTCTGGCCTGAGCTGTCTCAGGGGGTCCAAGTACCCACATGTAGTAGATAATATAATAAACTGTTACCTCCCTTCATAGGCAGCTTTGGGAGACCAGATGTCTCTTGCTTTAGTAGCTATCTGCAAATTGAAGTGTGCAAAGCTAACATATTTTTGCAGTCACCTCACTACTTACTTTTGGGATTTGACATTTGGCTAAAATTATCAGGTTCCATTAATCCTGAAAACCTCTTAGCACTGAAGTGAACTGAAAACCAGAATCCAAACCGCTTGTTATGAAGAAGTTGCTTGGGAATCCATCTTGCTTTTCTTTTGCACCTGCAAGTACAGCTTCTTTTTGTTCTGGAAACAGATTTAAAAAAACCAAACAAAAGCAACAAAACAAAAAAAAAAAGAACAAAAACTAAAAATGTAACACATGCAAACACTGTGTGGGACATGCCCTGAAATGAGAAAGTGCCTGTACCAGTAAACCATGGCTAGTGGCACCAGGTGGTTCTCACCCATGGGGCTGTGTGGACATGGCTGGGGATGCTCTGGGACAGCTTTGTGGGTCACTGTGATGCGAGTCACCCCTGTACAGGGCATGGTTGGCCTGTTCACAGCTGTGCAGGATGCTGCTGGTCAGGACATTGCCGTGCAGATCGGTTCTGTGCAGGTCATGGCTGTGTGACACCACTGTGAAGGACATTGCTCTGTGGCTCATCACTGCATGGGACACTGCTTTGCAAGACATGACTCTGTGGGAGGGATATCACCATGTGAGACATTGCTGTGGGGGATCACTGGAGTGTGGGACATTGCTGAGGGGGACATTGCTGTGAGGGTCATCATCATGTGGGAGACACTGCCACGAGAGGACATTGAAGGTCATCACTGTCTAAGTCCCTGCAGTGTGGGACATGGCAGTGTGGGTCATGCTGTGCAGGCCATCCCTGTGCAGGACATCACTGCGAGGGTCATGCCTGAGAGAGTCCTGCAGGGTGGGACACAGTTCCTGCTGTGCAGGACATCCTGATACAGAACATCGCTGTGTGACATCGCCAGCTGTCCTGCCGTGTGGATCCCGAGGGAAACACCCACCACCTGGCAGGACACCCACCCCCAGGGACACGTACCCGCCCCAGCTGCCGCTGCCCCCGCACCCCGAAGCTCTGCCGAGGCAGCTGTGCCGCTGCCCGACCGGGCAGGGCAGGGCAGGGCTGGCCGCCCCCCGCCCCCGCTGCCCGCCCAACCCGCCCCGCTCCGCTCCGCTCCGCTCCGCTCCGCCGGGTGCCGGCGGCGGCCGCAGCGCTCAGCGGTGGCGGGGTCCGCACGTCGGGGCGGCGCGGCGGTGGTCGGTGTGACGGTGTGGCGGTGGTCGGTGTGACGGTGTGGTGGTGGTGGTCAGTGTGACGGTGCGGCATTGGTCGGTGTGGCGGTGGTCGGTGTGACGGTGTGGCAGTGGTCGGTGTGGCGGTGGTCGGTGTGACGGTGGTCAGTGTGGCGGGGTGGCGGGGGGGGGTGTGGNGCGGTGGTCGGTGTGGCATTGGCCGGTGTGGCGGTGATGGGCGGCACGGCGCTGTCGGGAGCGCTGTGGCTGGGGCTGCTGTGGGCCGGGAGCGGGGCCGGGGGCAGCTGCCAGGGAAAGTGCTGCCAGGGTCGGGATGCCGCCTGCGTCGGCGAGGGATGGAGGGAGGGAGGTAGCTACGGGACCTGCTACTGCGACGGAGACTGCCGGCGAACCGGGGACTGCTGCCACGACCACGGCCAGGCGTGCCCGGGTAGGTGCGTCCGCCCCCGGCCCTGACGAGCGGGGCGCGGGTGGAGAGCGGCCGGCGGGACCCCGCGGCCCCGGGCCTCTCTCCGGGGACGGAGCCAGCTGCCGGGTCTGCGCGGGGTGGAGGTTTCGCTGGGTTCAGAGGTGAGGCATGCGGGCATGGGCTCAGAGCTGCGAGAGGGGCAGATTCCTCCTTCCCCAGCCCCGGGGCGAGGGCATGAGCAGGCACCAGGCTGGGGCAGCGCCAGGCTTAGCAGCAGGCTCAGGCAAGGAGACAGAGACTTTTCTTTGACCAGAGAGAAAAGGTTTCCGGATCAGTTGCAGTACAGTGACAGTCTGAAGTTATTTTACCTCTAAAATACTACGTTACTTAATTTTCACTCAGGCAAGTCCCAAACACAGATTGCAGGGGGGCTGTCAGATTACAGAGACTGCAGGGAGATTAATTTAGCACCGCCTGTGTCTCTCAGCTGATTCCTCACATCCTCACAAACAAATATCAATGAAATAATTGGGAAAGTCCCCACGGTGAGGTTTTGTCTAGGAGCATGAATCCGCAAGAATTTACTGTGAAGGCAAAGGCTTTAAAATAAGTGTAGGAACATGAGTGAGAGGGTCCTCTGTCAGCCCTTGGGGGATGGCACGGCCTCCCGGTGAGCAATGGCAAGGAGGGGAAAGTAGCCCAGTTCTACCAAACCAAGTATCTGTTTTGTAGGTATTCACAATGCCTCTTTCTGTGGGATTTCTACCCTCTGCAGTCTTCACAATTTGACCAACCTCTCTGGGCCTGGGATGCAGGACACAGACCTTGCTTTGCAGGTGCAGTACTCGGTCAGCTTGATGTCTCTTCCCAGCTGGCTGGACACATGCCAGCCTACAGCCAAAAAATCACGAGCCTCTGTTGCACAGTCCTGCTAATTAGGGTGTATTTAGCAGGCTCAGTGCCATGCTGACATAGCCACATAGCTTTGGGACCCAAGTTGGCTTACATCTGCCTGGATTGGGAAGGGGGAGTACGATTCTCAGATGGTGTAGAGCCATCCTAAGGGATGCAAAACTGCACTGAAGAACTCAGCAGAGCAGAACTGTGACCCCAGGTCTCTAGAAGAAATATGGTCAGCTCTCCCACAGCTAAATAATCTCCTCAGAGTAACAGAAGGGAAAAAATGCACCACAAAGTCTGACAGAAGGTAGCATTTTTGAAATTAGAATTCTTACAATACATTGTTCTTTAATTCAGGAAAGTCAGTAGAGGGAGAACTGGCAAGATACTGGTCATACAGCTACAGCATATTGCATCTTTTCATTAAATCAAATGATTTTTAATATTCAAGCATAAAAGGAGAGAGCTGATAAACATGCACAGTGTTAGCATTAAAATAGAGCTGAAATCCTTCAAAGAGAAGCTCAAGATTGTGCTTGAGAAGTTCTAGTTTAAATACTTTCATTACCGTGACTTCTGGCATGAGTGATGACCTGCTGTTATCAAGATGGTATTTTTTGTCTGTCTCAGTGGTGATTGCATCAAAAGGGATTTTATGTCTACAGTATAAGCACACCACGCTTGTACCCTGTGTGGGCAGTGGGTGCCCTAGATCCAGGCAGGAAGATGGAGTCTCAGTGGAGCCTCCCTGTCTCACTGCCTCTCCTGCACCAGAGCTGGGATTTGCTGGTCTTTGGTGGCTCAGTTCAGGGAGCTAAACACACAAGGAACCATTTCTGTTTTCTCTATTGCCTGTTTCTGCCTGGTTTGACTCCCTGCACTGCCTTGCTGCCCAATTGTGCAAGCACCAATTCAAACACCAACAGAGGGAACAGCACATTTTGCGTTGATGGGTGTAGGATGGGAGGACAGAATATTGGCACCCTAGCCAGGTGGTCCTAGAATTCACACATCCAAAAGCTAAATTTACAAGAAGTTGTTCTTTTAAAGACAGATGACCATATATACTCTCTATGGCAAGCAGTCATTAACTTGTATTCTGTATAAACACAAATTCTGAATAGTTCCAGTGGAATTTGTATCAATTTACACAAGTATGGCTGAAAATTTTAGGGTTTTTTGTTCATATTGGATGTTGAGGTCTCCTCGTTGAGTCTTGCTAAGATCTAAGTGTTTAGTTCAGTGGCATAGTTCCCTGTTTTGACTGTAAAGTTCAAAACTTTAAAATAGAAGTGTGAAGGAAAGTGATCAGTGGTTCTCATGCTACAGCTTATTTGTCAATCTGTTCACAACTCATGATTTCAGCACCTGCAGAAATTACATTTTTGGGGACTTTTCCCAAAAATTGACTTTTTCTTTGGGGAAAGTGTAAAGTGCCTAAAGTGTAAGTGATCAAGAGATGCTAGGATGCAAGAGGTGTTAGGAATCATACAAAAACAATGCTCCAAAATAAAAGAAAACACTGAAAGAATGAACATCCTAATTCTGTCATACCTAAAATTTATTGTAAGTTTGGTACTTTATAAATAGATGGCTCAGCAGAAGCTCATGGACTGCTGAACCAAGTTCAAGAGTTTTTAAGTAAACTTCCTTATAGTTCTAACACTGAAGAATATTTTTGAAGAAAGACTATTTTTGTATACAGCATTTTAAATAGGAACTACTGTCCAATGGGAAAGCCTGAGAAAGGAATCAGCTCACCATTTGAATCAAAGTGGTTACTCTGAGAAAATCCAGAGATCATACATTGCAATATATGTTGTGCAATGACCATACTACAGTCCTCCGTTTTTATTTTTCCAGAGATGGAAAAAATTAAATAGAGTTTGACTCAGAAATACTGCTGCAAATGGAAGACAAAAACAAGGTTCTGGCTACTCAAGCTGTCTTTCATAAGATAGCAATGTATTTTTTCTGTGCGTTTCCTAGTGTCTTGTTAGCTTCCACATTTTGGTAGGTGCCTGGGAACAAATCACATCCTTCAGTTTCCTTTGACTTGCATCCTCCTTATTGTTTCAATGAATCATCGTTTGACATTGCTGTGTTAACTAAGCTGAGCAAATAGCAACACAGAGAGGGATCCATAAAGATGTAGCTGTGGGTCCCTGATACTTCTTTTTGTGTGTCAAGAGATAGCACCATTCCTTTTATGTCAGCTCATGGACCCAGCCTCTGTCACGCTGGGGAATTTGATATCTTTCCAACAAGGCACAAAATCCATCTACTGTCCCTTAATACTTGTTGGGTACTGACTGCAAGAGCGACAGTATTATCCCACTGCCTAAATTCCATTCTAGCAACCCAATATTCTTATTTTTCCACATGACTATGGCAATTCATCTTTCTCATTCCGAATCTTGATAACCATAAAATTACCATGTATTTCTGGAGATGACCAATATTTAACTGTCAGCTTGGTTTGATTCCAGTAAGACATGAAGTCATCGCTTTATTTGTTATGCGGTTAATCAGTCCTTTTGGGAGTTTCTTCATGGAAAATGTGTTAGACTTGATGTTATCTGCATATCAAGGTGCTAATATGGGATTAAAGTTCTGTGGAAATTCTTATTTGTGCAGGTCATTCATACAGCCAGCTTGGAAGAGAATCAATAGATAAGGAAACAGGCTAGATAGACACTTACTGTTCTTTGGACACTTGGGTAGAACTAAGATGTGTGATCAGGCATTGAAGTCTGTGTTTGTACCATGAAATCAAAATGGGGTCAAGGACTGTGTTTGGTCCCTTGCAGCCAGGTGGCAAAGACTATGAGGTCCATACTACATTTAGCACTTGTCCTGGCTATCCCATGGTGACATTTTTACTATCACTGGTTTTCTTTTCTAGTTTCCAATTCTTGGGACAAACAATCTGAGGGCTGTACTGCAACATGTCAGTGTGGCGCCTTCACAGCTGCAGAGGTTGTGTCATGTTTGGGATACCTGGATGTGTCTGAGGGCAGTGCCTGGTGGTGCAGTGTCAGGTGTCTGAATCTGGCAAAGGGAGCTTTTTCTGTCGTTTTCCTGCACTGTTTTATACAAATCATACTCAGGAGCTGTCTGGGAAGGTGTTTATCAGTAACTAGAGGAAAACACCAGAGAATACTAATTGTTGATCATGATGGACAACTGGTGGCCCAATACCCAGGGCAGCCCTGTGGTTCTGTTTCAGTGGAATTCCTTAGGGTATGGAATGCAGCATCCTCAGCCACAAAACACCTGGGGCTGTCAGGACACTCAAAAGTGGGTGAGTTTGGTTGGAACAGCTGGTGCACAGTGAAAACAGAGGAAGGGAATTTTAGTAGATTGGTGGTAAGGACATCTGCCAAGTAGCCTCTTTGAGAGGTTTATCTGCTTTATGATATTGGTAGTCGTCCAAGAAATTAGAGATGTAATGACAGAGCAAACACTGCAGTTTCTGTGTTTTATGAGAAGAGTCACAAACCCCAAGGAGGTTATCACATTCTACTCTCTCTTCCCAATGTCTTATATTGGCAGAATCCCAGAGGGCATAAAATATTATCCTGAAAGACTAGTTTGGTCCCATCACTTTTCTGCAATGCTGATACAAGGATGTGTCTTGTGGTTAAGCTGTAAAGCTTCTTGGGGATTTAAATTGTAATCCGGAAATGCAGAAAAAAAATTGAAAGCATGTGCTATGTTCCATTACAAGCTAATGAGAAATAGTATGCATGGGAAATGAAAAAGTTTTATTTAACTAGATAATGAGGAGTGTCACCCAAAACAATCCAGAACCAGTTTAAGATAGCCCACCCATTGATGATAATGTGTATTTTGTACCGTTCTCTAATCTGGAGCACCTACCAGGTGGCCTCCAGGAAAAAGAGGCTACTGGAAATTGATCATCACTCAGATTAAATGTCTTTGATGGCCTTAAATTGAGGATGACTTGTGTAGGGAAATGATTTTTATTCTCAGAGAATTCTTCTACTTGATGGATGCCTGTGTGTGAGACATTTTTCTTATCTGCTCTTTCACTGCTCCTCCTGCCAAGGCTGTGCAGATTTGAAGTTCCCAGGTGGAGGGGTTGTATTTGTTCCATCAGTGAGCATCCAGAGGTCATCCTACTCCAAACCCTCAGGGCTCAGCCTGCAGTACGGTTTTGAAAACCTGTAGTATTCATTCTAACTGCTAAAGGGAAAATTTTTAGGTCATACAGTTTTCAAAAACAGGGACTTGGTGTTCCTGGAGATGAGGCTGAGGAAAGCAGTTTCATGGAGATGTGAAATGGCTGTGGGATCTTTACAGCTGTGTATTGTTTTAATGTGAAGTTTCTTACTCAGGAATAATGTATCTTATCACCCGGTTTTGTATTCTGGGAATGACACCGCAAACCCTTTTCTTCCCCTGCCTGAGGGAAATGCAGTTCCTTATGATTCAAAGTCTACTTTAACAATAGTGGTACTTCTTCCCAAATTTTTGATTAAGTTGAAAGGAAGTTTGTGATCCATGAGAACTGAAATTCAAATATCCAGTGGACTGTTCTGTAGTTGGAAATGAGCAGACCTGTGTTAAAACAGGGAAACAAAGCTGTGGCAGTAGATACAGTTCAGTGTTGAGAAAAAAGGAGTTAGAAATTGATCTGAAGGGAATCAAGCGTGCTGCTACTTAAATGTCCAGCCTTGAAACAAAAGTAGTGTAAGAACTAGTAGTGTAAGAACTGCCAAGGAAGGTCAGAGTAGTGTGATGTAGATAATCCATGAGCTGGTCTCCTTTGAGGCTAATGCTTTATGCTTCAGAAGAGGGTACAGGAGAACCCCACAGCTGTAGTGAAAGGTTTTGATGAGGGGCTGTTTCTTTGTGGACAAGGGATCAAATAGGGAGCCAAACATTGCAGGCAGGTTTGAATTTTCAATTTGATTATACAAAATCCTGGAAGAGCATTTAAACCCATATAAATAAAATTAGAAAAGAGAAAGTAAAATAAACCCAAACCAAACAAATAGCCCCTCAATATAATCTTATTATCTCAAGCTTTTGAGAGCAATTAGGATAAAACAGAAGTCTTGACTACTAATAGTGTTTTAATACTGCTTTGCAGCTCTTCCCTGTGTTGTGGGGGAGTGGAGTCACTGGAGTGGCTGTGCAGAGCAGTGTCATCCCGGGCTGCGGATTCGTAGGCGCTATGTACAACAGGAACCTAAAAATGGTGGGGACCCGTGTCCAGCTCTGGAGGAGAAGGCTGGCTGCCTGGAATACCTGACTTACCAGGGGGAGGACTGTGGCCATGAACATGGTATTCTCTATTTCATATCTCTGCTGTACATTGTGTCCATCACAGCCATCATATTTTCTCCTAATGTCAATGAACAGCAAAAAAACTAAGTTTTTTTCTGCACTTAGCTGGCTAAAATATAATTTAGAACATTACTTTCTACTGTCATATTGCTTTTTATTCAATAATTTGTTTTCCTACTCTCGCTTTTCTTAATTTCTATTATGGAAACAAGTAAGCTGTGTGCATTCCTTCAGTTGGATGTAAGCATCAAATTATCTCTGTGTGAAGTTAGAACACAAATTCAGTATGAAACAGGAAACAGTACTCCTTGTGGAATTCCAGCACATCCTATTTCCTCATTGACTAGATGGCATGCATTGTTAGATATTCTTCTGAATAGAGACCTTAGCTGTCGGGAATGGGGTTGAGGTCCAATGTTGCCAACATTTTATCACTTTTTCAATAAAGTGAGCCAGCATCACCATCCACAAGCTCTTGATTCATTCACCCACTGTTACAGTAATTGAAATATGACTCAGCTGTGCCTTGCTGTTTTACCATAACTGTTTTTTTCCTCAGTCCCTGCTTTCATAACTACCTCTGAATACGGTAAAGAAAGAAAAAGACGGGCAACATCTTCTCTCTTGCCTTCAGACAAAGAAGCAGCAGGGTAATCTGTTTATCATATGTATGTGGGTCATCTTGTTCAGGAGAAACCAGCTGGCTACAGAGAAAAACGCAATTAAATTTGCAATAATTAAACAATAAGCTATAGCTTGTACTGATTTTCTCTTCTGCAGCTTATTTGCATATTCTAGATGTTTTTTGTTACTTGCTAATTGTCCTGAATTAGACATTGGGATCATGGCAAATCTGATGATAGCTGCTTGTGAAAGCCAACAGCAAACAATGCTAAAACAAAGCTGAATGTATCCTAAGTGTAAGTCTGAGAAATTAGATGTAGGTCTCTGAACAAAGTGGGCTGAATAGGATTGGTCTCAAGAGACCTTTTTTTTTAAAACTATTTCACACAAGCAGTAAGAAATTTGGTTTAGTTACCAGCAGAGATGGTAATGAAGTTTAAATTAGGCTATTACTGGGTCTGTAATGCTCATAATGCTTTGTCCTATGCTATTTTCCCTAGAACAATAAAACTCATTGATATTCTTAAAGTCTCTTTTCCATTTTCTTTCAGCAGCATAGAAGAAAAAATATGGGTTACTGAGATGTTTTTCAAAATAGTTTAAGAATACAGAACAGTACCAGAAAGTGAGATTATACATAAAACACTGGACTGGGGCATAGAATGAGAAATAGTTTACATAATATTTTAAAGAATCCGGTGATTAGGTTAGGGTCAGAAAGAGATTTGTTAGCAGTGCTGATGTCTAACTTGCACTTCATAAACACCACCCTTACGTAAATCCAATCAAAGCGCCTACTTAGCTCATGCTTTATCTCTCATAATTTGCTGCTTTTCCTTCTGGGCAGATACTGTGTGGAGTTCAGGACAGAGTCCCTTTCCCAGCACTGTGCTCTGGAGACGCGCCCGTTCGCGCGCTGGATGCAGTACCTGCGCGAGGGACACACCGTGTGCGTCGCCTGCCAGCCCCCGGCCATGAGCGCGGCCACGCGGCGCTGCCCCGGAGACGGCCACAACGCACACGGGTAAACCAAGGCCCAGTGCACGAGCTGAAACTTCTCAAGATCTCTTTAAAAGCTGCATTTATTATACCTAAAACATGGAACAGCTCAGATCGGTTTGTAGAGCTCAGAAGGTTTTACCCTTTCAGTTCTCTCAGAAGTTGCTTTTAAAACCTAGGTAAAATTGGGAAGTAATTTCAGTATAGGAGTTCAGTGCTTTGCATGCTTAATCACTGTTGGGAAGAAGTGAAGGAATTTGTGTAGCGGAAGAGGGCTTTTTACAGCTATGGGCACTTTTACTTAAAAAGGGTATTTCCTGTCATAGTCTAAATCTGATTGCAGATTTAACAGTGGTGAATTGGTACTCCCCTCAAGACTATATACTTGATTTTTAGAAAAGTAATTGTGAAAGTAGGTATGTATTATTCAGAACTGATTTTTATTTGATCTGTACATTTATTAATATGCATACCACTTCATACCTGTACAATCAGCTACTCAACCCGCCATCTTGGATATTCCATATAGGAATATCATGTCTGCCCCAGAAATCATTTTAAGAGCTAGATGAGTTGAATAAAATCTTACTTACATGAATAAAAAAGTCCAATCTTCTAACATTTTATACAACACAATCCAGTAACACTAAATACACAGTTTTTACTCCTCTAATTTCTCATTTATTGTCTCATTTCAGAGATAAAATCTTACACTGGGAAGCAATTGGCAACTCTCAGTGCCAAGGAACGTGGAAGAAGATCCGGCAACTGGAACACTGTTCCTGTCCCCTAGTGCATAGTTTTATTTTTACATAAAAGTTTAGAAGACCTTTAAAATGGCAACAAAAAGAATAAGAAAATTAACACCAATGCAAAGAAACCTATAGATTTCTGCTGCATTTTCTGGAGCCTTAACAAATTTTAAATGAGTCAGAACTTGGGCAGAAGTATTTCAGGGAATTCTCTCTGCCTTAATATAAAATGCGAAGACTCATCTCTGTATTAGAACACTAGAAGCATGTTTTCATGTTTCTCTTTTGTAATTAAAGAGCTAATGTTTCTAACCATAGTAGTTGCTTTTCCTGAAATTCTCCATCTTTACTGGCCACAGCCCTGTCTACGGGCACTGCTCCTACTCGGTAGTGAGCCAGCCAAATATTTTCAGGTCTCAGAATAGTCACTGTCAACATTTAAGAGCAAGGGTGAATAAAAATGAAGTTTTTAAGAGCTGAAACTGATTTCAGTTTAGGTCCTTTGTTCCTCTCCAGTATCACCTAGGCAATTTTTTACACTACAACTGCAGAAATATTCTTCATCTACACTGCAGTTTTCACATTCAGCCACCTTCATGAACACATATACCTAGTCAGCATTGTTAATGGGTCTCCTCAGAACTTCATGTCAGTATTACACACTCTAACTTTTGCTGGCAGATGAACCTAGGCAAGACTTAGTCATTAAGGTATTGGCTAAGAGTAAAAAAATTACTTATTACTAGTTAAAAATGCACATCTACAATGATTAATATAGGAACCTGCAACATCTGGCAAGACTGTCATGCAGGTTGAGAAAATTTCCATGCAACATAGACTTCCTGGAAGAAACCATAGCATCTCCTGGCAAGAATGAGGAAGGTGATCTGCTTGAGGTTCTGTCCGGAATAAGAGTGTGTTGTAAAGCAAACCTTTGAACTATATTTTATCATTTTATTGTAATGAAAGCAGACCTCCAGAACAGAAAGCAGAGATTTTAATACTTTCCAAACATTTCAGACTTCAAGAATATAGGTTTTCCTTTTTAATGGGGAAAATTATCTCAAGAGTGCTTTGTTTTATTATGACCAGACAGATGCTTTTTCTTGAAGGTTCTTGGAAAATAAAAACCTTAGCCAAGAAAAAAAGGTACAGAAAACATCTGAATTCAAGGGATTTCACTTTTAAAAGAATGCTGTATTGTGGTAGTTCAAGTCACTAGCTTCACACCAGTCTGGCAATGGAAAGCATGAGTTTTAAGAGATTGTGGAAATCTCTTCCAAGAGATCTGAATCTGGAGAGATAGGCTAGTGCCATGATCCATCTGTTCCAGTCTCCCATGAGCAAGAGAGTTGCAGTAGCCAGCAGAGATCTTGGTAGTGACCCCTATCAGAGTGTATCTTTGCTGTCACTCACAAGTGTAGACTCGTTGCTGAGCCTCACTTTGGCCACGTGTTCTTGAGTTTTCCCTTTCCTGCTGGTGTGGAGGAAGGCACTTGTCAAGAAAAGGTAGGTGGCACAAGGTAACCAAGAAATGCTAAATGCTAGTATAATAGTATTCTTTCCATGTAAAAAATAATTTGCACATTTTTAACTGCAGAAAAAAACCCCCAACAAATCATCAGCTCATAAAATTAGCAATACTAATACATACGTACTTTTTGGTATAACTTACAGAGATGACAAGTCTGACCAAAATTTTGAAGTGAAGCAAAACAAATTAGAATGGGTTATACGGCAGGAAATAAAATTATGAAAAGGTCAATCTAAAAAGAGATAAAGAGCCCTTTAAAAATACAGAACACTGAAGTTTTTATTAGCCTCCAGCAAGCTAAAGATGTTACCAGTCAGATCTAATACTCCTATTTACATAATAGACATTTCTTAAATCACTGCAAACATTTGCACATTTCAGAATCTAGGCTATCTATTTTTGCACGTAGCAAAAAAGGCCAGGCTTTACATTTTTAGTCATCATTACCAGAGCAAGTGAGCTTACATGAATAAAACATGAAATTCTATTTCATGTTTTAGGACAGCAACACTGCTGGACACTGAGACTAAAATAAAATGTTATTCCAAAAAGTTAGAATAGGTCTTCCTGTAGGGGAAGGTCAAGAAGAGTTGGTTCCTGTAGTCCAAATCAGGTTTATTTGTTCTTGCTCAGTGTTCTCCACCGGTCTTTCAACATGACACTTGTTCGGCCGTTGAAGTTACCATGAGCTAAAATTTTAGCCCAGTTACCCACTCCAAACTCCCTGACTCCCAATTTCAGCTCCAAGTCTTCTTTGTGAGTCCATCGCTAGGGCAAGAACATAGACAAATACCAGATATATGAACAGAGAAAGGTATTAATGTAAGAGCTTATAACAAATATAAAAGCAAGCTTTCAAACAGCTCCCTAGTTATTAGAGTACAGATGTCAGTAGGGTTTTATTTGAGCACCATCTCTTGAAACTAGAGATAAATAAATTTGTAGCTGAATCTGTAGAGCTTTATGGGGGCTCCCAAAAGGGACCCGTGTTAATAAAGCCTTGGGTTAATTGGAGTAACTGGACTGGAAGTAAAAAATGTTTATAGAACGTTACAAGAGCCATCAGAATTGTAAATGGCTGAATCTGAAGGTCTAAAATTTATAGCTTGGTGGAATAAAAGAAAAGTTGGTTTCCCAGAGTATGTATAAAACTTCCTCCTGTAAGTAACAGATTGCCTTCAGCTATCAAATGGATAAATACTGTTGGCTATAAAGCAAAAGGGAACATTAGAGAATCATGTTATAGCTCGCCTTTACAACTGAAACCTTCAAAACTGTAAAGAACTGGGCAGAAAGGGAAATGTATGTGCAAAGGAATAGTCTCAATTTAAACCCAACTAGTAGATCTGGTAAGTGCAAGGAAACGTGAATTACAGGAGAACAAACATCACTTAACTCTGAAAATAATGTACTCAGTGGAAGCGTAAATCTCACAGCTGCTGTCATTACACAAATGCATACCCTCCTGCTTGTGCACAAGGGAGGGTGAGCAGCAGGAACACCCAGCCATTATGACTGTCAGTGGCACAAGAACCCATGTCCGTGGAAATAGGAATAAAAAAATCTATTTCTTAATAATGTGGAATCCTTCTGGTATCTTTAAAAGATTCTGCTCATCAGTTCAGTCTCTGGCCAGGTAACAATTTTGAGTGCTATTCTGCATGGTTCCACCCTTCTGTTACATTTAGACTTCTAAAAGTTGCGGCAGGGCTCAGACATAAAAGATGAAGGAAGTTTCTGAGGAGGAAGGAGCTTAGATAACCTTCAGCCTCAAAACTGTATCCTGGTTATTCTCCAAAAAGGGAAAATGTGACATCTACACAAAGTGGAAGCTGAGGTGTATAAAACTTCACATCTCAAAGCTAGATTTATTCCATCTTAATGCAAGTATCAGGGCCTCTTCAGTAAACTTTGATCACTGACAAACCTCGCTAAGTAGTAAAAGAATTAAAAGTAATAGTAGTTCAACTGTATTTCTAAACAGTTAGGAACCTAAAACTTCTCTCAAGTACTTTACACGTTATCAAAAATACTTCCCTTTTCCAATTCTTCCTGTTCCACAGATCTTTTGCAACATTAGCTGTGAATAGCTTTTTTTTTCCACTATTATTAAAAGGCCAGAGATTCCATTGGAATCATGTAGTTCATCTCATTTCAGAGCATGCCAGAAAACTTCCCTAAATAAAATCTTTATTCAAATAACACAGTTATGCTTGACCTACAACACCAGATAATTCAAATACTTTCATCAAAAGAGACAATCACAACCCTTGTTACTTGCAATAGTTAATTATATTTGCTGTTAAAAGGGTTGTTTACAGCTTGTTTTGATTTTTAATTGCTTACATTGAGCTTTTTTAAAAAATAAATTTCTTCCCTATACTGTATAAATGAGGGCCTGCTTTACAGGTAAATCAGGGACTGAACTCACTTTCTTTTCACTGAGCAAGAGCACAGAGCAGTGATTGCCCCCTGCCCCACTAAGTGACAAGCTGTCTGTCCCCTCTGGGATACGATTTATGTAGATTCAGCTTTACACTGTTACAACACTGGTTGAAAGCCTGGACATAATGCTGCACCACGCTTGAGCTCACATCAGCACAATGCCCGGTCCACAGCAACGTGACATCTGGCCAGCTCTGAACACCAGCAGAGCAAGCTTGAGTTTGCCAGGCAGAATGTGAAGACATTCCCTCACATATCTAAAGATCTTGTTATTCCTTAGAGTCAGTTCTGCTCTAGTAACCTGTCTTCCTTTGTGCATTATGGGACTCTGCTCTGAGTTTTCTCCTTCAGCTTTAAATAGATGGATTTTTTTTTCCATACAAGTCTGACTAAATTCTGAACACTCAGATTTTCAGACACATTGTTCAATTTAAATAAAGTATCACACAGATTTTAAACAAATCAAAGGACTAGCCATATACTTACTAGATATAAAATTGAGTACAAACAGTTCCCTAAAATCTGTGACACTTGCATCCCCTAATTTAGGAATAAGAAAATAAAGTATGCGTCCTTTCAATAGAACTGCAGATTGTTCTATGCAGCTAACTGAAAACACTGCAATGAAAAGCTGAAAATGGGCACTGAACCATTGCAATGAAATGCCATTTACAAAACAAGAGCAAACAATGCCAACATTGAATGAGGAACTACATGGAAAAGGAAGTTCTAGAAGTCAACAGCTCTGACATTCACTGCATTCTTTCATGCAAGTGGACAACTTTATAACCCAGATGGATTAAGCAGAGGAGCAGATTTATTGTTTAAAAGGCCAATTATCATTGCTTTCTATAAAACATTTATGAGGTTTCAGTGGTAGGGAGTAAGGCATAAATATTAGAGGGAACAAATGCCTACAACTTATTCTAAGTGTTGAAAGAAACACAGTTCTGAATCTTAAGTTTCATTTAAGTTCTTTTAAAATTTTCAATGCCACTGTCAGATGCAGTTCTCTACAGATTCAGTCTTTATATTTCAATTAATGTCGAACTATAACAACATAATTAAGCAAACAACTGTTTTTTTCTAACAAGATGTGTGTGTAAGCCCTAGACCTAGACACAGTGCTTGTAGGTGACCCCATAACAGACTAGCTCAGCATAAAAATATGTGAATACAAAGCTTTCATTAGCTCTGTGTCATTGTGGTCCAAATAGTTTAATTCTTGATGTTGAAAACAAGCTTGATGGAAGTGTTCATGCTTACCAGCAACTGACTAACAAGGTACCTATCCAAGTATATGCTGGAATAAACTAATTACGTCTTTAAAGGCCAAAAGCAAATCCAGTGAGTGCTGCTATTTTTTTTTAGGTCACTGGTTTTATCTGCAGCTTTTAAAGAGGTTGTCAGTGATTTAACTATTCCTGAGATTTGTGAGAAAGTGAAAAAGGCTCAAACTTAAAGGATAGATGAGGTCTCATTAGGAGTTCAACCAATTTGAGGACAGCATGTAACTCATGTAACTGAAGATTTAACCATTACTTCAACTTCAGTAAAAATGCTTAAAGAAAGAGGAGTAAGTACAAGGTTTTTTTCTCCTCTAGATAAAAACCCCCCAAAACATAAGGAGATTTGGTCTTCCGTGTTATATGAAAAATGAAATATCAAAATGAACACCACAAAAATGAAACAGGTCACATCAAAATGAATGTATGATAATAACTTGCACTATTATCTAAACAGAAAGACTCCACATTGCTGCCTAAGAGATATTATGAAGAGGAATTCAACAATGGCAATACATTTATTTAATGTTCATGATAAAATGCCGAGCACTTATGCAGGAAAATTGGCTATAAACAAAAATTAGCTTGAAAGGCTCCAACATCAAATCAACTTCAAATTGCATTCTATTAAGGCAAACACTTCTGAACTTCCCACCAACGGGAATTCTAGCACTGGTGAACACAGTGGGGTTATTTTAATATAATTCAATTAAGCAGGTTTACCCATGAAGAGAGCACAAAGGACCATTTGAAATGTAGCATTGTAGGAAGACCCTACCATTTGGTTTATAAAAACTAGAGTAGTTTCCCAAGTAAAAATGTTTTTACATCACGTAAATGAAGTATTGAATTATAAAATTGCTAAGTATTTAACCTTCTAAGCTGGAAAACAAGTTGCCTCTGATATTTGCCCAAAATTCTCACAGGTAAATGACATCCAGAATTCTTTAATCCAAACTGTGGAAATAATTTTTTATTTCACCCTAAGCTTTGTTAATGGTGTATTTGCAAGTATTAACAACGATATTTGAGACAGTAAAAATATTTCCTATCTTTAAAAAGAAAAGAACTGTAACAATTTCAGGAACTGTAGCACTTGAGTAGTCTACAGAATCCTAAATCTAAGAACTAGATTTAAAAATCAGATTAAATAAAGCTGGAAAAGAAATTCTGTGCATGCAGATTAATTTTATTTCCATTTAGAAGAGAGAATAGGTACAAACCTGTCTTCTTCGGCTACATGCCAGGGAAACTCCATTTTTTTCCAGATTTTTCATGTTGTTAAGACCTAGAAGACAGTCAATATAAATCCAGAACAATGAGGAGTCAACATCAAGGCAGCAGTTTTGCATTTTACCTTTTACACGTGACAAGAATGTACACAATTTTGATATGCTTTGACAGATTGGGAAAATTTCATTGTCTGTTTATATATAAGTATACTTTTATATATGAATACACATGAATCTTGCCCTAGTCCAAGGGCTTCAAAAAATAGGCTATTCAAAAAATCCTCCATATTTTCTATACAGTAGAGCTCACAGAAGAATTCTATTTTAAACACTTAGGTAAAATTTGGTACATAATAAAAAAATACTTCATTTTGGTAAAAACATTTTTCCTATATGCACTACTCTCATTTTACATAGAGGGAATGGGAAGTAACACCCAATCAGAGCTATAATTCTTTGTATACAAATTTCTCAGTTTCCAAGTACATGTATCAGGTTTTAACTGTGGCAAGCATTCAAGGCATCTTAAAGAGTTTGTCCTTCCATGTACAACATGGGCATGTGCAGGAACTATATCATCATCTCTCTGTGGTAAGAGGGTGCTAATGGTCTCAAGAATTTACTTTTAAGTATTACATTATGTGTGTTGTTGGGTTTTTAAGAAGTAATATGAGGAAAATGCACAAACATTCTGACTTTGTGCATTTACAGTACAATTTGTTTTTCCAATCAGCTAACTTTTTTAGTTCCTTCCCATCAAGCTATCCAGCACAAAATTCAGAAAGAAATGAATTTCAGGACTCCTCTGGCAGCTTTCTTTTGCACGGAATACCGTAAGTCCCATGAACCAACCAAGCAAACTGGAAAACAGTGAATGATTTTGAAAAATTAATTACTAGAGAACCTTAAGCCACTTCACTGCCTCCTAAATATGGCAACCACCAAACCTGAATTTGTGCAGAAACCACACACAACTTGAGTGTTTTTGTCCACCACAACCATTTCTGCATTAATCCAATCACATGGATGGCAGTTAGAAAGAAGTGTTTGGCGTGATCATTTTGAAAGTGTAAAAATAAACTAATACTCACTCTGAAGAACTCTGCTCTCTTTGGGTTTCTGTCCTGAACATCTCCTGCAAAGAACACAGATCTAAAGTAAAAATACAAAGAACTTGATGAAAAGTCTGTGACCAGAGCAACAACAAAATTTTTTACCTTCCTGTGGTTTTTTTTATGTATCCAGATGACTGACTTATGGCATACTGGTCCTCCTTCACCAGTCTTAAAAAAAAGAAAAGACAAAAAAATTATTTCCTAGGCAGCAACTTGCCATTTATATGATTCAACAATATTTAAATGAAAGAAAATACTAAGACTTCTCTACAGAAGCAGTGGCATACAATCACTAACTGCACCAATGGATTTGCCCTCTTAACCTTGCTTCCCTGTACCTGGAGGAGAAATACAGAATCTGCTGAGTTGGAAGGGACCCACAAGCATCACTGAGTTCAGCTTTTAGCCTGCACAGGCATCCCCAGGAGTCACACCATGTGCCTGACACCACTGTGAAAATACTTCTTGAAATGTCAGGTTTTGTGCAGCGACCACTTCCTTGGGTAGCCTGTTCCCAAGATATTTAAGTTGAAGACAAGAGTCATTTTGCACTTCTGTTTTTTCATTAGGAATTATTTCCTTTTTTTTGAACAAGTCTTTCATCATATCTCTCAGATGTGTCAGGAGATGCCCTTCTAAAAAAAAAATGCAAAAAGTCTCATGACCTCTATTCCTCTATACTGTCTGCATCAGCCAATTTTCTTAACTAAATGATGCCAAGTATTCCAAGTACAAAAATGAAGAAATACAGACTCTATCCCAGCTAAACACTGCAACTTATTCTCCCTGAAAAACAAGTGGTGATAAACCTAGAATATTAGCATTTTCCAAAATAATCATGCAATAATAATTTTCCAAAATAATCATTGTTCTGAAGGTTTACAATATCAGAATCATGAAGCAACATAACTATTTCCCTTCACACTAGTATCTTTAAGGGGTCAGCTGTAAGAAAAATGTAACAGACTGATTCCATTTCGTCATTCTTTTTCTTCATGAGATGATCTATAGCCTGCAATTAGAACTAAAAGGAGTTCAATCAAGCATTAAAAAAGCAAAGTCTTTTTTGTGCTTTTATTATTATAGACTGACAGCTGTTTAAACTGAAAATTGTGCAACCTCACAGATAATTAAACTTAATGACAAGCTGTTTGATGTAAATGCCAAAAGTAACAACCACAGAAGAGCACAAATTAAAAAAAGAGGGAATGTGCTTGTAGCTAATTTTCTATTGGACAACAGTTTGTAATTTAACGTCCCTCCTCCTACCTACTCTTGGGTTAACAAGTTTCATATTACTGTCCAAGCACATCCCTTAGGAGTCTAATACTTAATACAAACCTTTGTTCTGATTTCGAATCACTTTTGTCATCTTCATTGACTTCCACAGCTCTGTTTAGCAATGCTGTTGCTCCCAAGCCTTGAGACACTACGTGTTTTGTGGCTTCCTGTGAGAAATGGAATTGGTATGTCAAAATTAAAGCCAGGCAGTATCTAGATAGGAGTTTGTGCTAAGATTAATATATATAGTTTTTATTAGAACTAGCAGTGCTTATTTGACAGCTTTTCAGAGGTATTAACATTAAACTAAGTAGTTTCTAAACAACTTTAGCATGTTAAGTTGAAATCCATAAAGATCTTAATCAACTGATAACATGGAGAAATTTTAGTCATAGCTGCATTTGATTTTTATAGGGACACAGAGATGCAATGAATAGTTGCATAATGAGTGAACTTAAAATGTGTGAAGTAAATTGTAGAGCTTAACTAAGACTGCAAATACTATCAATGTACTCCAAAGTCTGGATTTTATAAGTAGGTTAGAAACTAAAACTGCAGGTGTCAAGTTTATCTAGGTCTGTAGCACATGACAGGACAAAGCATACATGTAACACTTTCAAGAGACATGTCCAAGTAGCCCTTAGGCTTGTAATAGAACCTTTTTTGCACTGGCAAAAAGTATTTCTAACATCCTGCTCAAACTTTTAGCCATAAACTAAGATTATTTCTCCTCCATTGCTAAGAGAAGGAACTAGTAATTCATTACTCCCTTTTAGAGTACCTAAAAGAGGCCTCCTACACTGAATAAAAATGGGAAAAACTTCTTAGCAGGGCCTGTAGTGGTAGGACAAGGGTTAACTGTTTTAAGCTAAAAGAGGATAGATTTGGACTAGATATATAAGGAAGAATTTTGGTTTGTTTATGATGAGAGTGGAAAAACATGGAACAGGCTGCCCAGGAAGGTGGTTGATGCCTGGTCCCTGAAAACCTTCAAGGCCGGGTTGAATGGGGCTCTAAACAACCTGATCTAACTGAAGATGTCCCTGCTTATTGCAAGGGGGTTGGACTAACCTACTTTTAAAGGTTCCTTCCAATCCAAACTATTCTATGATTATACTTCTACATCTGGCACTAGAAGAAAGAGAAATTAACAGTTAAAGCCAGAGTGTTCTTCTGCAGAAGAAGACAGGGTTCACTGGTGGGAAACCTGCATGCTGAACAGAAGTGGGAATTCTTCACAAAATTGTCTCCTCCATGTGCCAGAATAACTCTGTTTAAAGTAAGTTTTGCAATGCGGGTGCACACAGTAGCACAAACACGCAGGCAGTGAGGGCCTTAGGCGTGCCAGTATGGAGTTCTGGGTCTTCTCCGACACCTCCAAGCCTCCACTTCCTCTTAGACTCAAAGAAAGAGCCTTGAAAAATAAACTTGAAAACTGACAGTCAAGTGAAACCATTAAAAGGTATTCCTTGTATTATCCTTTGACTGTATCTAATAAGTTGTCTAGTCTGTCTGGGAAGAAAATGAAAAACACAGAGGAACTTCAGGATTGTTTATTTAAAATTTGCTTCTTATTACCTTTAGACGTCTGTGCTTTTGTAATTGAATAATTCAATACTCTTTTATACGAAGTAAACATAAGAGAAATTCTTCACAATCCTCCTGAAGAAGGAATGTTGTTGTTGCCAATTTTAAATCACTTTTGAGCAAGACTGTTTGCAAGGAACATTTGTATTTACAGGAAAACAGCAATAATAGTTTTCTATCTCCTAACTCCTCTGACATTCCTAAAACTTTTAGCCAAATTAACAGGTTTTGATTTTTTATTTTTAGTATAAGTCATGTAGGCTTAAATAAAATAAGCATTAAATATAAAGCTACGTTTTTTAAGGAGTCTCCATATCAGAACTTCTTCTCTTAAACAGATCTTGTTTAAATTACGTTATTTTCCTAACTATTTTTCTAATCAAAACTGTTGTGGGAAAAGCATTCATAGACGGTATCTTAGAGGAGTCTCTTTCCTACTAACTTTCTCCAAGACACAGCAATTAAAACAAAAAGGTTGAATGTAAGACAATTCAAAGGAAGGTAAAGTTTCCTTTTCATCTAATACAGTAACTGAATATTGCCTAAACAACTCCCTTGAAAGGATAAATCTATTTAATTGTATCAGGTAACTTTTTCCAAAATTTTTAAAAATACTTTCAACATACCTGTATTAAGAAGTTAGTTTCATTCTCTTTCATGGAAAGTTTAATGTAAGACTTGATTTTACTTATCAAAAGACTGTAACTGAAGCTTTGGAGAAGAGGAACATATGGATCCTTGGTTTTAATTACGGTTGCCAGCTTCACCCTTAAAGGCTAAGAAAAGCACAGCTTTATTGAACAAAAATCCTGCAGTAAAATTAGTGTCTATGTTAAACAGGAATTACAGAAAGCTAAACATGATGATTATATAGTTTTCTGAACCCCTATACAACTTCATGTTGCAGTTTGAAAGGGTTCTAGAGTCAACTAAACATAATACCAGGTATTTACCTTATGTGCTCAGTAAATGGTAAAGTTTATTCAGACATCCACACTTTCATTTCCTTTATGAAAACACTGAAAGCAGGGTTGTCAGTGGAGAAAAAACACCCAGAAAAAGCCACCCATCACTCAGTTCTGTCGTGTCATTTGCTACTTCAAAAAGACTGCCATTGAAAGGGGTGTACCGTGTTCAGGAAGAGGGTAACTTAGTACAGCAGCATTACGGACACATCGATACTGATAACCAGAAATTCACAATGTGTCTACCAATCCCTCTGAATTTTGAAGAAGCCAATATAGCCAGAAAATTATCTTCCATGTATAGGCTGCATTTTTATTTATGAATTTGAGTACTACTACTACAATCTACACTTTCCAAGCATCCAAATCCTCCGAATAGAAGTGTATCTGAAGAGTAAATTATACACAGGCTACTAATTACATAGAACATGTGTCCTAGTATACCAGTTGAAGATATAGGCAACATTTTTAAATTCTTTTCTTTTTGCCTGCAGTCCTTCTATTGCTTTTTTCTCCACCCCAGCAAATTCAAGGGTGTGCATTATTGTGTTAAAGAGATATTCACTCAAACTTGCAACTTTCTGAATGATGCAGTGAACTTCAAACCAGGAGGTGGCCTGACATATATCTTGTCTTTTCCAGGCAGAGGCATAATGGCATTCAGTGTGTACTACAGAAGCTAATAAGTTTTCCTTCCCTGGGATGTTTTGGTACATTGAATACTAACCAGAAGTGACAGAGTCCACTGCAATAGAAATCAGCACACTGGCTCTTTGTCGTCAGCACTATCAAATTCCCAGAATTTGTAGTGCCATCTCACTCCTCATATGAAGTGGAAGAGGGGATGAAGAACAGTTGTTGCTAAAAACATTTTACTCCCACAAATCATCCAGTATTTCTATCAATCTCCTAGCCACAAATCTCCTTTTGTATTTTAAAGTGACATAGGTGTGAAAGTGACTGCATAGACAATAATGAGACTGAAGTTATGCAGGGAGGATTTGCTAGCTTTGCAAACCAACTCTCCTCTTTCGCCTCTGAAAATCAAGAGCTTTTAATGCAATTTAAGCAAGTTACTACCTTATCTGATTCAGAGTCTGTGAACAGCCTTTCGAGAACTTCAGCAGCTTCCTTGAAATATCTGTTTTCCATATGGACTGCTATAATCTACAAGAAATATAATTACAAGATATTATGAAATACTTTCTACCTGAGATTCAGAAAACACAAGAGATTTCACAATTCTACAGTTTTCTAAGACTCCCAAAACTCAGATAATTATATATTTAAGGGTTACTGACACTTACATACTTCTAACAGCCAGTTCTGAAATTAGCTTTGAAATTTATTTCAATTAATATCTTTTCCAGATTGACAGGATTTTGAAACAAATTTGAACTGGTACAAACAGGAACCATATGAGATAGAAAAAGGTCCCCTGTACAGATCTATTTACTCTGTACTAAAGCTGAAAATTCAGTTCAGGCCGCTAATAACCCAAGCTTTTTGTATAAGGGGCTCTTTTTAAGCAGTATAGAATACAATTTTTAAGATTTAAGGAAAAGATCTTTAAGGTCATCAGGTCCAACCATCAACCTAGCACCCACCACCATATTCACCATTAAACCATGTCCTTAAGTGCCATATCCACATGTTTTTTTTCAAACACTTCCAGGGATAATGGTTCCACCACTTCCCTGGGCAACCTGTTCCAATGGTGTGCAACCCTTTTTGTGAAAAAGCTTTTCCTTATAGTGAATCTAAACCTCCCCTGGCACAACTTGAGGCCATTTCCTCTTGTCCTGTCACTTGGGAAAAGAGACCAACCCCCACATGGCTGCAACCTCATTTCAGGCAGCTGTAGAGAGTGGTAAGTCTCCCCTGAGCCTCCTTTTCACTGGGCTAAACATTCCCAGCTCCCTCAGCTGCTCCTTGTAAGGTTTGTGCTCCAGACCCTTCACCAGCTCTGTTGCCCTTGTCTGGACACTCTCCAGCACCTCAAAGTCTTTTTTGTCCTGAGGGGTCCAGAACTGAGCACAGGATTTACAGTGTGGCCTCACCAGTGCTGAGCATAGGGGACAGCCACTGCCCTGGCCCTGATGGCCACACTGTTCTGGATACAAGCCAGGATGCCACTGGCCTTCTTGGCCACCGGGACACGTGCTGGCTCTTGTTTAGCTGCCGTTGACCAGCAGCCCCAGGTCCTTCCCTGCCAGGCAGCTTTCCAGCTACTCATTCCCAATGAGCATCCTGAAGCATTATGAGTAAGTCACACAGACCTGAATTTGAATCAAGCGACGAATATCTTCATGAAGTTTTTCTAGTTTATTTTCCTCCCTTTCAAGTAAAGTCCAGAAAGATAGAGCAGATTCCAAAGGTGAAATTCTCTGATCATTTTCAAACTTTAATCCTTGGAGGGGGAAAAAACCAAAGCACTTGTAAAAATTAAAGGCTAAAGTTAAATAGATTACATTATTTATATGCAGTAAAGTAATATGTGTTATACAGTTTCAATACCTTTTCCCTCAATTTTTAGGTGTCTTTAAGAAACCTGAAGCAATTGTCTTTTTTTCAGAGAGACTAGTTCTTCCTATCCTTGCTAATAACACCACTGTTGCATTTTCAGAGGGTATTATGTCAGTTAATCATCCTCCACTTAAAACACCACTTGCAATTAGGTATTTGGGCTGGCATTAATTATACATTAAACTTAGCATCAGCTATCACACCATTTGAGATTGATACTATTAAATTTGTAATATAATCACCATGCTAAGTAGTTTGGGGTTTTTTTTCCTGAGTCTATCACTATTTCCATTTCTTAACCTTTTGTTGTATTTGAAGTGCTTAAACTGAGAGAGAAACTCAAACAGCTGTACCCAGAAGTGTCACTGAAAAAGCAGAAGCAACCTCCCACGCCAGTGCACTGCTGTGCCAACACCAAGGTTTGTGCAAACTCCCAGCAAAGGATCAGTGACTACTTCTGGCAGAAATGTAGCCAAGCCAAATATTTATCCCCTCAAGACTCTCAAGCAGTCTCCCAGTCTGGTCATTGCACACCTGCACAAGTGAGTGTGCCAATGTAACAGATGCAGGAGGAGCTGGCAGGTGCACAAGTGGATTTTTCCCTGGCACTGCCAGCTTAATTCAAGATGTTCACTGAACTACAGCCTCTCTTATGCCTTCATTTTATGGTATCAGCAGAATCTCTATTAACTTATTCCTTTCATTAAGTGTTTTTCAGACAGAAAGTAAACAATATACACAACACTGAAGAGAGAAAAATTATTTTATACCTGCTACACTGTCAAACAGTGAAATTTCAAACAGTATTATGTGCATATATACACACAACAAAAACACATTTCTCTAATTATTGTCTCAATCAAGTAACATGACACTTCATATTGTTTAATAGTGTAAACCCAAAGTATTCAGCTCTTAGAGAGCTGAAACAGCCTACTCTGTGTGATCAGCACAGACCAAATATTTTAGTAACTAGAAAAAAATGGGGAAGATACCATATATTAGCTTTCCATATGCATTGTGCAGCTACAGGTCATGTAATACCTACTACACACATGCAATCTTCATACATACATCTTCATACATCTTCCCCACATACATCTTCCTCACCACACAGATCATTCTCTACTGATAAGATAAAAACACAATGAAATCATATTCTCAAATGTTATATACAATAACATAATTTAGAGCATTAGCACAAAAATGTCATAATTTGTATACTACCTTAAATAATTTGATGAACTATTCTAAATATTAGAATTTGATTCTCAAGCTAAACTAAATCAGGATGACATAATACCTGATAAGCAACACAGGAAATTTAATTGTATAAAAACAAGACTTTGTGGCATGCTAGGCCAGAATACACTTTTTTCTTCCACATTCATGCTTTCAAGACTGCTTCTGAAGTCTTTAAATTCCAAAGAGTTTCATCAAACAGTGAAAAAAAAAGTTAAAGTCCTCCAGAAACTCAAACAAAATAATCTTGGCTAAACTAACAAGCTGCAAATGCAGCCAAACAGAAGATATGGTAGTGAATATGAGCCCCAAGGACTTGCTGCCCGCAGAAAGTCTTACAGTCTTCTGTAGGAAACATGGGCAGTCATCCTTTTCATCCATATTCTCATTCCTACTGTCAGTCCTACTTTAACCCCTAGAGTTAAATGTGCAGAAAAGAACACATATTTTGAGTTTTAAACTTGCTAGTATTGCTCACTAAAAGCTAGCCAGTCCTTTCCAGTATCTTTTGTTGATGCTGCTCTGACAAAAAAGACCTGATAAAATAAGACTATACTGTCATTCAAACTCCACGCAGCTGAGTCAGTCAGCACAGAGTAACACAAGTCCTGCAGACAGTTCAGTCACATGTGGAATGAAGATAGTCCAAAATGTGAGATTTATTCAATTTATTTATATATAGCTATATTTAAAAGCATATATAGATATGCACAGTAAAGGCTATGTGAAAGCATAATACACCTCTGTAGAAGTTCACGCAACTATTTTTAAATGAGTGAAGAAAAGGACCCAAGTATTTACCAAGGCTTTTTCCTTGTGCAATTCTTATCAAAAGCTGGCAGAGATAGACTGTTTTTTTCTGATGTGGAGGTATTTGGGAGAGGCCATTAATAAGAGCTGGAAAATAAGAGAAAAGTATCAGTCTTGCTCCAGCACTGCCACAGTGTGGCTAGACATATACTAGACACGGTGTTATCAGATTTCACTAAAATTCTACTTCCTTAAGAAACCAATGAAGCACACCTAATTAGTATTCTTCCTTGCTAAAACAACTTTAAGAGCTTGACCAGAAGAAGATATCCTTTTCTGAGAAAACAGCAAAATTAATCACAGGCTTATATTCATCCAATACAGAGACCATAGTATTGAATTTAGCGGGGTTTTTTTGGTAAGTAGGTTACTACAAAAGACAGCTGTCTACTCCAAAGAACACAATGCCCACAAACCAGGAGCCACAGGCAGACTGGTAACACTTACATGTTGCTATAGCAACTTACAGAATTAAAGCAGCGAAAGTGACATGGAAAGCTTACTCAGAAATGTAAATTTACAAGGGAAATCCTCCTTGCAAGGCTGGAAGGTCACAAGGATTATATATTTTAAAATGGGAGCTATCATGAGTTTATTCCCATCACACAAGTTACTGTGAATTTCTTATGCTAATGTGCTGGATATAGTAATTCATCTTCACAGCATCATACAGAACCATTCAAAATGAAAAGTGAATCACAGAATAGCTGGGGTTTGAAGGAGCCACCTGGAACAAGCCTTCCTACCTTCCTGCACTTGCTTGTTTGAATTGACTTTCTTAACAGCTAATCATTATTTCTGTAGGGTCTCCCTTTGACACATGCAAAAGTAATAATTCTGTGTTTTTATGAAAAAAACACACCCATTTTTCTATTACAATCTTATGACTATGCTTAGCTTTCCCCAAAGACTTTTACAATAGTGCCTTTGTAATATTAGAGTGCCAAACTCTTTCCTCTGTTGCTGAACGAAGTAGGAACAAGTTCAAAATTTGCTTACTTCTTATTTCCATATGACCTTGAATTCTGTACAATTTCATTAATAGTTTCTACTAATCCACTCAGTCTTCCCAGTTCTTCTCAGGAGACATTTTCAATCTGTTTTTGCATTGACAGCGTCTCTGCCTCCCACCTTCACAAAACTTCAGTACAATTCTCCTGCTGAGTTGCAGTCCAAAGGCCACACATTGAGAAGCAGCATAAAAATTTCAATCTAGCAGCCCCCCATTCAAAGTACATCATTAAGTTATCATTTGATTTCTTACCTCTTGCCATATCCCATATCAATCGACTTAGTAATAATTCTGCATGCCATTTTATTCCATTCTTTGCAGAAGCTTAAACAAGTCATACTACTACATTCACTTGAGTCAAGAACATGTACACAGACAAAATATCTCCCAAAATTCTAACCTGCTATCCGCAGGAAAACTGCTTCTTACAGAAGAAAACATAAATCCATCACATTTATCTGAGACTTAGATATTTACTTCTAGTTGTCAACCACTCTCACTCTAAAGTTTATTTCTCATTTTTAAATACATGTTTTTCCATTCAAAGTCCAGTCACTGGACTTCATTTCATCTCACTTCTGTCTGCCAGACTATAGTTCTCTGAAACATTTCTAGCACTGCTGTACTGCCACCGTGTGCGAATGCTGCCGATACCACCCAAGCCCTCCACAGGCTCCGCGGCAGCCCAAGGGTCTCGAGGCCCCCGAAAGAGCTGAGCATCACCTCCAGCGCTGCCGACACGGTGATCGACGGGCTACGAGTGCTTTAGCACTGCCACCGTCCGGCGTGCTGGAGGCAGCTGCCCCTCAGGCCCCGCGGGACTCGCTGTCCCGGGAGCGCCCGTGCGAGAGCCCCGAACCGCCGCCGCCCCTCTCACCCTGCGCAACGTCCCTCCACCGCCAGAACTCCGCCCCGCTCTGCTCCGCGAAGTGCCGGCACAGGCAGGAGCAGACGAACTCCAACATCCACTCCGTGGCCACGGCCTCCACGGCCACCGGCGGGGCCGAACCAACGGAGCTGCTGACGGGGCTGCTAACGCCGTCCACCTCTCCCAGTACCGTCGCCGTCGCCATTTTCAAACCGAGCGCCAACGGCTGCCAGCGCTGACCTTCGCCGCGCCGCAGCCAATCAGAGAGGTCTCCCCGCCCAGCTCCGCTCTGCATCCAATCATCACAGCTGTTCCGCCCGGCCCCTCCCTGCTCGCCGAACCGCAACCAATCAGCGCGGCCGCCCCTCACGGTCCGGGCCGTCGTCACCGCGCGCTTGTTTTGGTCCGCAAATGCCTTTTGGTGCCGCAGGGGGAGGGTTGGGGGGCGGTGGCTGTGAGGGCTGCCGTGTGCCGCGCTTGCTGGGAGAGCAAAAGGCGAAACGTGGCTGTTTTCTTGTATGTGTCATCAGAAGGGCTTCTCTAAGCGCGTCTTCATGTGGGTGCTAGAGAGAGGAGGCTGAGGGAGGGAGGAGATACCAGAACCTGGAAAAGCAGCAAAGTGGGAGCTTCGACTTGGCAACGAAGCCCAGGATGGAATGTGAAGAGGGACGGTGTTAGTTGGAGTGTGTCTGTCTGAGAAGGCAACTGTTTGTACATGTTAAAGTGTAAAACCGAGGGAGGTAGTCGGTGAAGCGCTGAATTGAAAGCAAGTGCTGAAGGGCAGAACAGTTTTCCTCTCAGAGATGCGATGGAGGGTCAAGCAATGTTCTGGTAGATCTGGTGAGAGGTTTTTATTTGAGTTTTATTTCACTCCGAGAAGGAACAGTGTGGTAACAGAGAGCAGGAGTTATCAGCTGATGGGGCTTTAACCTCCTTTGACTCCTGTGCTCACGCTAAATTGCACCCACAGCAATCTTGCTGTGGCATTAATAAATTGAGGTCAAAGAGACCAGAAAACACATAATTTAACTTAAAAAATCTTCCATTTGGACAGCTGTATTAATAGAGTGCAAGCCTTAGGTTTGCGCTTTGAAAGAGATTGTGATAAGTTCTTTCTGCTAATAATCTCAGGAGTCAAAATTATTAGTGTTTGACATGAACCAGGTAGACATTTAAAATGAGATTATTATCCAATAATGTTTAATTTAGCAGGCATTTTATGAGTTTTGTAGTAGAAACTGACAGGAAGGTGGATCAGAGCTTGAAATTACCATGATAAACAACAGCAGGACCAGGTTGCTGAGTGTAAGCTCTGCTCAGTACTAACAAAATAATCTTTGTTATCATCCCTGTGTTCAGCACAAATCCAAAACACAGCTCTTCACCAAGCCACTGTGAAGAAAATTAACTCTGGCCCAACCAAAACCAGTGCAGCACCCAGTCCTGAGTGTCCTTGAGGAGCCCATAATATGTGGACAAGTGGATTTCAGATATTGTGTAACTCTTCCCCTTGGCAATAGAAGGAGCCTGAAGAAGTATTTTAGAAAACATGCCTATCTTGTAGGTATTTTGAGGTCAGATGACTCTTGTGCTGGGTCAGCTTGCAGCAGCATGAGAAATGGTACTCTAGTATGGCAAAACCCATGTTTTTATTCTTATGAATGAGTGTCAGTGTAATTCCTAAACCAGTTTTTTCTTTCTCTTGCAGGTGTTTCTAACACTTCTGTCTGTGATGGTGGCAATATTTTTCTTCCCAGGTCTAGCTCCTGTAGCCTGGTCTCCAAACCTGCAACATGTTTACGCTTTCCTTTTTATCCTGGGAAGTCTAATTGTTTTTCTGCCTTTTTTACATTTTGAATTGTACTTTGCATTTCTTGATAAAAATACTTGCTACTTAGAGCCCCTGCTAGAAATCTCTCCTGCTGATGGTTCTGCTGAGGGCAAATGTGAATAGTGTTTAATCCCAGTATAACTAAGAGCCAACAGAGGGTTTTATTTAACTGAGGTACAAGTTAGATGTGATATATAGGTGTACACGTGTATATATAGATATAGATGAATGTACATGTATTGCATACCTATATACATGTATAAGTATGTATTTGTAAAAGTGTAGGCATTAGCATAGGGAGTTGGTATGTATATATTTTTGTCTCTGTGTGTATACATACCTATACATAAATGTATGTGCGTAGCAATTTAATAAGTGCAAAGAGTCTCACTTACAGTTGTAAAATCTGTAAAATGCTCTCTCTTGCTCCTCAAGACAGTTAAAATAAGAAATAAGACTAAATTACAATACAAATAATTATCAGTATTATCATATAATAAATGAGTAAATACATACTTAACAGCATCATTACATACTTTTGGTCTCCAGATTCAATAGTCTGGATTATTTTTGGTTCATAGTTGCTCATTTATTAGAACTTCCAGTTTAAAAGTCTTTAGTCTTCTGTTCATCTGCTAAATTTTTTCGGTTTGAATTTATTTTTAATAAGAATCTTTAAGGAACATCACCAAATTGACAGATCTTTTTTAATCCCCCCAAAACTGTCCATTTTAACATTTTAGCTATTTTAGAACAACACATACAAATTCAGGATGAAATCTTACACAGCATTAAATAAGACGATAAGAATGACTTACCCTCTTCATTACATCAATAATACTAAAGATATGTTAATTGCTTTACTAAATTGTTTAAATCTTAGCATTATTGTTACTTTATTCTTCGTTTTCTTTTTGGTGTTATTGGGAAGTAGGAGGCCCCTTTCACTGCATTTTTATTGTCTTTATGAAAACAAGATAATTCTTTTTTATTTTGATAATTGGGCCATATTAAGTTCGTGCAATATTTAATCTTAAAAGCAAAGAACTATTGCACAAGACACATCACATACTTAGGTGATTAATCTATGAATATATGCTGGTTTTTTTAGAACTGCAATAGAATTACATGTGTAAAGCAGTTTTTCAAATTTGTCGACGAAAGCTCAGCAATACAACCAGCAGATGGCCCCAGCCTAACATCTCCCTCACAGTGGTGCTCTGGTTTGCTGGATTGGTGGAAAAGTTCTTGCTAGAATACTCAAGGCACTGATGTATAAAAAAATAGGGATCAGAATGATGGATAAAAGCTTTATTCATAGTAGCTCAAATTATAGGATACCCTTCCATAAAGCTGGGAATGAGGTGAATGTTAAACTGAACGTTTCAGGAGATTTGACTTAGGCACTTTCCTCATGTATTTGTTTTCATTTGTGCTTTTCTCACAGGTGGTAATGCACACAGAATGAAAATGTGAAGTAAAGTCTAGAACACTTAAAATGCTGTATGGAGTAAAGTTTGTGCAAGTGAGAAGCTGAGCTGGAGATTGGATCCTGCTGAAAGCAAGACAAGAATCGATCTGTAACTTCATTCAATATTGCTATTGGACAAAAGCATTTCTCTTGCTATTTAAATTAAAAAAATCACAGGACTCAACAGAGTTTTCTAGCAGTAATATTTTAAGGATTTAATTCTACTGAGTAATAAAAGGAAAGAAGGATTTTACACAGACCAAAGCACCAACCAGGGATTTGTAAATGCAGTGGTGCTTTGGTGCCTGACAGTGCCACTGATTTTCAACTGATCTTTATAAAATAACTTATTTAAACCTGTATTTCAATGTGGAAATAAAAGTGAAATTAATAAGGAACAAAAAGTGTATGTGACAATAATATTGTGCTGTAGACCAGATGGTTAGAAAAGCAAGCATCAGGAGGAAGTTGCTGAATTGGATGTGTAATTTCTTATATCTGCTTGAGCTTGTTTATGCACTGATTCCATGAACTATTGAGTACCTGGTGAATACATATGTCAGAGTATGTTTGGGTAATTGGAGCATGTATCTGTTAAAGATACAAACTTTGAATTTAGACATTTAACAGTTTCAACATATGAGGGAACTGGAAAGTCCCAATAAAATGTAATATGAAATGAAGTGCATTCATGTATCCATTCACGCCCTGTTTTAGATGGAAACAAAGGAACTACAGCCAGAATTATTCACTGACTTTGAATGCCTTTGACCTGGTATTTCATAGTATATTCATAACATTAGAATGCCTATAGTTCTCTAGAATTAACTTCCAAGAATACTAAAAGAGGAAAGAAGAACAAGTTATCTCAGTCAGTTTGGTTTAGATGAAGAGCAGGTACCCTAAAGCTCAACTTCTGACTGTAGATAGCTGCAATTCCTTTATGATCTGAAGTCTATGAAATGTTAAACTACAACAATGAGATTTTACGATTCCACAACCAAAGCTGGGAGGATTTAAAATAGGGTTTAGAAAATGAGGAAAAACAGAATTACTAACAATTTTCTAAAATTATGACTTAAACTACACCAGTATAGTCTTGGATTTTACAGAGAAAGAGAAGTTTGATTTTTTTCTGGGCAGTACTCAAATTCCTTAATCTGACAACTGTTCTGCAAGTGCTGCCTTATTCACCATATCAAACTACTCTTCTAGAGCAAGTGAGGGATTGGCTACCTCACATTTAGCATCTTCTTCAACACAAACTGTTTGCTTATTCCCAAATCTAAGTGAGATGGGGATCTTCTGAGAAAAACCACTCATTACATCACCTGGAAAGGTATTCATACAGCTGAGATGAATTAACATTATAAAAGCAATCTCAGATATTTCTGATCTCCTGAATGAGTCACTGATGTTCTCTTAATGCAGCCTTTCTTTTGAATGAGTTTTTTTGAATGTGAAGTCACAAGGAAGCAAATGCAGAATTAAATTTATAAAGATTTCTTATTGTTGCTGGATCATTCCAGATTTTCAAACACTAATTGTAAAGAACAGAATTCAATATTTTAACTAATATCAACTACTGTAGCCAAGGACAATTCAATATTTTAATATTACAATTGTTTCAGTGACACTGATGGGTCTCAACTGCTTTCCTACTTGAACATACCTCAGAAAATCTTATATAGAAATGTGACTTTTAGTTCTTGAATACATCAGACATTAATTTAATTTTTTAATTAATTTTTTAACCTGTGACTTAATTCTTTTAATTCGTACTTGCATATTTTATAAGTTCAACCACACAACAAATAAAGATAAAATGTGGATTTTTTTTTCAATACTTTACTGGCCCAGTTTCATATGTAACCTTCCTAGCTGGTTTTTTTTTTTTTGTTGTTTCCTATCACAATATTCGTGTATCTGTCTGCATTACTTTTCTTTTGTCCTTTATCTCCTTAAAAACCCAGCTTAAAAAAAGAAATTATTATCAGTCCTATTTTTAAAAATTACTTGTAGTTATATATCATGCTAACTCCACGCGTGTTGACTGCTTTACAAAAAAAAATCATAGGCAAAACCAGGCCACTGTACAGAAGAAATTAAAAAAAAAAATCCTTGGAAAAATAATAGAACAGTTAACATGAAACTACTTAATAAATAATTAAAGTGAATAGCAGAATTAATGCAAATTCATTTGTGTTTATGGAAAGTAATCTGTATTGGGTCTGGCTGAGACAGAGTTCATTTCCCACAGCATCCCTCACAGTGCTGTGCTCTGTGTTGGTACCTGGAGGGGGTACTGATAACACACTGGTGCTTTGGCTACTGCTGAGCTGCACAAACTTTAGTTTTTCTTTTTTTGCTTTGGTAAATGGCGTTATCTCAAGCTACTAGTTGTTCCACATTTTATTTTCTCTGCCCTGTCACCCAGGGAATGGCTTGATGGGCACCTGGCTTCCAGCCAAGCTCAACCCACTATATAATCCTATCAAACCATTTTCACATTATATTTTCTGTAATACTGGTTTCTTAAAGGATGAAGAAAATTGGGATTTAGAGGTCTGTTGAACCTGTAGACTTTGAGAAAGTATTCCACCACTATAAGTCTGTTTTCTTTTGCAGTCTTAGAACAAAGTAACTTGGCTCTTTTTCATCATGCAGAGCTACTAAAATGAGCCTTATTAGCAAGCTTTTGTGCTAGGCATAACATTGGCTAGGGACTTTCTTTTGATGGCAGAAGAAGATGTTTTTGCTCTTGGCAGCAAGTGGTAAATGCATGCATTGGTTGGGCTGAGACCTCCCCACGTGCCTCTATGTTTACGGTAAGTCTTTATTTGTGAGGGTGATGAGGTTGTCCAGACAAGCTGTGGATGCCCCACCTGTGGAAGGCCAAGCTGAATGGGGCTTGGGGCAACCTGGCCTAGTGGAAGGTTAGGGGTGTTGAAGTAGATGGTCCCTAAAGGTCACTTCTAACCCAGGCTGTTCTATGGTTCTGTGATGCTGGGCTTCAGGTGCCCTCCACTGTAAAGTCCCACCAGGGACTTGGGGGTTGGGCATGATCAGGCTTGGAACTTTGAGGGGGCACTGCCAAGCAACCTGACAAACATTCCATAAATGTTCTGCTGCAGCTGGTCAGGTAGTGTCTCCTGCTTGTGGCTTGTCTTAAGAGTTACAATTTAAAGACTGTGCACTGGAGGATGTATTTCTCAGGTGCTTCATCTGTAAAGATTTTGGACGGGCCAATGTTTAAATTGGCCACCACTGTCTTCCTTTTGAGATTGGCAGCTGTAGAGTGATCTTCACGCCAGAGCATCTTTTATATGTGGGCTGGTTTCTTGTGAACTGAAATGATCACTCCATGTTGTGACTTTCAGTAGATTTAACCTGCCCTCTAAATTGATCTTCTTGACCCCAGAATTGCCTTCATGTTTAATTAACTTTTCTTTCATGCTTGCGAATAATTTTATAATGTCCTGTTGAGTTAAGAAATGGCAGGAAGTTGGATACAGGCAAAGTGAAGCAGTCCTAGAATTTCTGCTTGTATGTCTGTGACTTAATTTTCTTTGCCCAAATTGAAGCCCAAACTGACATTGTTTTCTGAAAGGTTTTCAAAGTATATCAGCAGAGAGATACTATTTTTTCTAGCATATGTATTCATGGAAAATCAGCATGAGACCTTAATTTCAGTTAAGAGAAGACTAAGCAACTTGTTGTCTGAGGATGGTTGTGAACTAAAAATCACTTACTCGTATCATGCTGAGCAACTTAAGTGCTGCGAAAAACTGCCATAATTTCTTTTTGTCATCTTCCTATGATCTTCAGAATTCTTTTTTTTTCCCCACTAAATGAGATTCTTTTTGTACTGTGTTCATCCAGAAGGGAAAATTAACTGAAAACAATGTGTATTTTCAAATCCTCAAACACTTGTTTTTAAACCTCTCTATAAGAAAACCTAAACATTTGACCTAATTTTTAAGTAGCGTTGAAAAATGTAACTTGAAAAAAGAGAAAAAGAGTCGATGACTCTTGCTTTGTGCACACTATATTAAAATATCATGCTGACTACATGTGTCGTTTTCAGTGCTTTTTTTTTTTTGTACTCCCCTGTCTTTGCTTTTACATGCCAATTTTGTATCTTAGTACTGCAGAAGCAGTCTTGCAAAAAAAGAGGGATGACATGGAAAAGACACCTAGACAGCAAAGAATGGGAGGCTATGGGGTGTTCCACTGCAAAGAAGTAGATACTGTGAAGAAATTGTTTAGTTATGATTTTAATTTAGCTGAAAAACCTTTTCCCACAGCTTAGTGTAGACTAGTATTTTATTCATGCTCTCTAATTATAATTTAACATCTTGCTATTACAGTCATGCCACAGCTACGTTCTAAGGTGGAGGAAATACCTTCTTCAGAAGACATGAAAGGGCAGTGATATGCTGAAACATATCATATACTATGCTTGCTGAATTGCCTTATGATTTTTGAATGGATAAATAAAACCCCCAGCGTTTTGCAAATAGCTGTCTCAGGGCTTGGGTTTTCATTCAAATCTTACTAAAAAGTGAACTTATTGATACCTGTTTATCTGTGTTTGTTCTTGTGCCAGCTTTGCCTGTGAGCTCAAGCAGTCCCCTGTCCCAAGCAGAACTCATGTTAAAATTATAGACACTAATCAATGATATAGACACTAATCAATCATGTAGACACTAATCCCTCTGTCTTGGTTTTGCTCTATTTAATCAAGTTATTTCACTGTCTACTTGAATGCCAGGCACTTTGTTTTTTAAACATATCCATAGCCTGTTTTCATAGTTGTTTCTGATCAGATATGAAATCCTTAGTTTTTTAAACATATCCATAGCCTGTTTTTATAGTTGTTACTGATCAGATATGAATTCCTTTGTTTTTTGTCAACCAGAATTGACCATAGTAGTTTCTACATCATCTCTCAAATGCTAGTATGATTTTTTTTTTCTCCTAAGAATTGCTCTGTCCTGAGTTTTACCCCACTCTTGGATAATTAGCCTTTGACTAATTGATGCAGTCAGTTTTTTATCTGGCCAAGTGTTTAAGTTTCACATCTACTAAACCCTATTTTAGAGAAGAAATTCTTGTTTTAATCATGGGTTCCAGAGGGGTGTTCCTATTCCCTCTTCCTTTGTGTTGATTTAATCTTTTGCATATAGGGAGTACCTTGAAAATTATACTATAAAGGCACCAGATATGCCCACAGGTTTTCTGCATGTTTGTGTCTGATTTTTCCTGTTTCTTTTAATTAGGAAGGTCTAGATATGGAAACAACTGGTGAAGAAACAACTGACAATCCAGGTAGTATTGTAGGCTACTTCTGTTCTAAATTTTCTTGACTATACCCTAGCCAAAAGCTTTTTTCTTAAGCAATTGAGATGGACTGAACTACTGGGTATTTTTCATCTATTAAAAAATCTGTGTTGCTCTTGACATTACAAGCCGTAGCCACAGATTTTTGGGCTGTACTGGTAAGGAGCTCATAGGTATTCAGACAAAAAAGTCCCAAAGCCCAGTGTTTTTCCAAAACACATGCAAGATAAAAGGGCTGTGGACAGGAGGGAATACCTGTCATGTAGCGTATTTTGAATATATCATTATTTGCAACAGTACTTAAATAGTTTAATGTTGTGTGCAGTAATTTCATTGTAAAGTGAAGCAAAAGGAAAAAAGCTTTGCTTTGTTGAGTGCTATCAAGATACATTGGAAAGTAGGTTTTAGGCAGAGTTTTTCTTAAGAGCTAATTTCTTGTGTGGAACCAAGAATTTTTTGATGGAAATACATGCACACACTCAACTTAAAATTTCTTACCTTCATTCTGCCAGTAGCTTTTCTTAAACATGTGTATCCTGTGCACATTCTATTCATTTTTTCTTTTTGGGATCCTTATTGTTTTCCAGTAAAAAAATGACCTATCTAGCCTTGAAAGAATAGTAATTAAAGAGACTTTATAATCTTCCTCATGTGTTTTACATGTTTTTCCTTAAAAATCAGCTGCATGTTTTTTCACTTCTATTGTGCACTGGTTAACCCCCACCTACCTTGAAACTTCCCCTGAACTTAGAGGTGGATGATACACATCCTGTTTTCTGCCTCTTTGACTATCCTACTTTATCTTAAACTTGTTTGTGACATTATTCTAAATTCTTTGCTTTCAACAGGACCTAGAAAATATGAGACAGATTCTTCCGTCCAATCTTCATCTGTCTCAGTGAGAGATCCATGCAAAGGGAATAAAAGGTTTGTTTACGGTTCAGTGATAGTTTTTCTTTCTCAGTAGTGCTGTCACATGACTCAATAATGCTTTCAAGGGGTTTTGGACTGGTGGCAACTACAGATAAATAGTATGATTACTGTGGTAGTCTGAGAGTATAAAGAAAAACACTGGCAGGGGCAGGCCATGCTTTTTACTAGCCATCAGATCTTATTTGAAAATGCAGTATTTACAGTCACTGATAAGGTGATGATGAGGATTGTGGTTGAGATTATGTAACTGAAATTCATTTATTCTGTAACTGAAGCCAGAATCTCCCTCTGAAAACCTTAGACTATTTAATCTTGAGGGATGAAAGTTATTTTCTTAAAACCAAAGACAGTTTAGTTAGAGGGAGAGTCTGTATGGAAGTTTTAATGGATTTTTTTTTTAATCATTCAGACACTGATTCTGATGTCTCTTTGAAATAAGTTCATGTTTCTGTATGAAACTATCCTTAAACCAGAAAAATGTTAAAGGAAAATCTAATTTATGAATTGCAGTATGAATGACAAAGGGGTGTCAGATCATTTAAACAGCACGGAGAGTGCCTTCCCTTGCTAGATAGAAACACTTTGTTTAGTATCCTTGAAAGCACAAAATTGTGGAAGGAAGGAGTTTTGAAGTAAAATTTTTAAATAAGTTTTAAATGTTGATGTTTCACAGAATGGCTACATAATGCTAGGTGAAACTCGATTTGTGTGTCTGAGAGAGAGAGACTGGACAAAAGGAGTAACTTGATTAAAAAATTTCTTTTGCACACTAGTGATACATTTTACCTTCCTAAGAAAAATCAAATATTGCTGTCACAAGAATGTACTTTACTATCAGATAAAATGTCCAATGATCTGAAAACTTACTAGATTTCAAAGTAAACTCTGAGATAGTGTTCACTTACATTTTGGTATTACTTAGAATGCATTTTAATTTTTCACTTGTTTGAATGTTTGCAGACAGAGATATGGACTCCTCAGCAGTGATTCCCTTTCCTTTTCTAATGATGATGATGAGGATTTTGAAATACCAAGGAAGAAGAGAAATTTAAGGAGGTTAATGAAATTAGAGAATAGGGGAGGGAGGAGTGTACCTGGGAGGACTTAGCATATGCCTAACTACGAAGTGTTGCCATCTTCATCTTGTACCCTTTCTAAAATGGGGCAATATTTAATCGTACCTCTTGGTATTGACAACTATAATTGGAATCTCGAAAACTGGATTTTTAGAATTGACTTTTAATAAGAACTTGTTTTCTAGATGGGAATGGGAGGAAATGTAGAGATACACACTTTGATCTATTTTCTTGATGTAAAACTGCACTGCTTCTGTGCTTTACCATTGTACTTTTTTCAAAACCAAAACCACTCTAAGAGAAAAATAATAACAGTCTAACAAATGAGTTTTCAGCCTGACATCATTTAGATGTGTATCTTCTGGCACACACATTCCAAAGTCCTCAGTAAAGCCCAGGAGTCATGGGCAGCCTTTATAATGTTAACACCCACTGAAATAAGTGTTCCCCTGGGCTGTAACTTTTTGAAGGTAAAAGCTAAAACTATTTGAAAGATGTCAGTGTGTTTGGGAAAGGGAGGAATTCTTCCATCATACTAATCAAGGTCAGTCCATGGTCTCCACAGACGGAATAATTGTTCTGAGCTTGTATTCCTATATGTGCTGTGATGACTGGCTTGGATATTCATAAGTGCTATTGTAAAAATAATTAACTCAGTTTAATGTCTGGAGTGACCATTTCCCTTTATATACTCATCGCCATTAAATGGAAAGCATTGGAATGAATATTTACCTATTTAGGAAGTTCATGCTGGTTTATAAGGTCTTCTGCTTTCACTTGCTATCAGTAGAAAATCAAAAATCTTCTCTCTGCATTGTAAGTTAGAAAGCACCCTTTTTTCCTTCAATTCAAATCAGATCTCTTCTGGTCAGCTTTCAGAAGTGTGCCTCTGCGGGAGTTGACAAGGATACTGTGAAAATTGGAGATCTGGCTGGTGTGGAGCAAATGCAAATAGATGGTTCAGTAAGTATTTTTGATTCATTGTGGCAGTGAGATGTTTGCAGTATTTATGAAAGCTTCCAGTAATGGGCCATCTACAACTCCCTTGGTTTACAATTTTCTCTCTAGGAATTCAGCTTCTCATGGAACCTTATCAAAGCTGCAGCTTTTTTTAATGTATAAAATGTGTTCTGTTGACTTCATCTTTAGGTACAATTTGATGGCGTGGGTGGTCTTTCTGACCACATTTCATCTTTAAAAGAGATGGTCATTTTTCCATTGCTTTATCCTGAAATCTTTGAGAGACTGAAAATTGAACCTCCAAGGTAACAGACACTGTTTAAAACTCCAAGTTCTAGTTTACTTATTTTCAGGAGAATTCAACTGGGGCATCAATATGGGGCATCAATCTCAGCAGCTTTGACTTTTTTCTAACAGTATAAAATGTAATTTTTAAAAAAATGGTAGAATCCAGTATATATGTAGGTCCAAAGACTTACTGTGTGGTGAGACCACCCTTTCAAAGTGTCTTGCCTTTTAAAGGTGGAGTTGGGGATTTTTTCTTTAAAGCTCTGGTATGGAAGTGGACTTAATTGTTTTGTAAGCAGGAAGTACTTTCTACTCTTAAGTCAAATGTTTGTTTAGCAAAAGTCCATTTGTCTCTGCCACCAACTCTTGGGGTTTTTTTCAAGTTCTCAAGTATCAGTTTTACAACTGATAAATGTCTAAATGTCTAAAAACATTTAGAAGCTTGCAATGTTTGTTGTGCTTGAGCTAAAATAAGAATCTATCCACTTTTTACAGTTAGGTGGCTTCTGTGTTACAAAAAAAAATAAATAAAAGTCAGTGATTTAATTGTTAGCTTTATATATTCTTGGTCAACAAAACGCAGTCATGGTATATTGAACTAGGACCTAAAATCCTTTGCCTTCAGTAGCTTTAAAAGTATTTCAAAATAGAAAGAAAAATATTTGTGTTTTTCTTCTTTATTCATTGAAATTCTTTTTTGAAGCAGCACTGTATTGGTTTTTCTAGTTGATGTAAATGCAGAAATGCAGAGTATCTTTCCAGCTTTAAAATACTTTTTCCTTTATCACCAGCAAAGGGAAGCCAATTCCAGTAACTCAAAGCTTTTTAAAGAAGAATCAAATGTTTTACTACAAAATCTTGCCTTATGTGAAAACAAGAATGAATATGGAGTGTATCACTGGAAAATGAACTGATGATTCCTAAGTTAGCCTAGTCTTAGATTATGCATTGGAAGTTTCTTCTTGTTTGGATCCAACCAGCCCTGAGGGATTGTCAGAAGTTTTGAAAGTGTCCTTTTGGGATGCTGCAAGCTTTTAATCAAGGTTTTGTATTTCTGCATTATCCTCTTCACTGATTTTATTTGCTGCCTTGGAGAACTGTGTAGGAATGCTTTTGACTTTTCTCATACTTCAGCTGTTACTGCTATCTTATCCATGAGGTGTTTTTTTAGAACAGAGTCGTATGTTTTAAGGATGGGGTTTGTAATAGGTGCTTTTCCATGATGTTCTTTTCTTATGCAATTTTTTAGAATTTATTTTTGTTTCAATTGTAGAGGCTGTCTATTCTATGGCCCACCGGGGACAGGAAAGACACTGCTTGCTCGTGCGCTTGCTAATGAATGCAGTCAAGGTCACATGAGAGTAAGCTTTTTTATGAGAAAAGGTGCTGAGTGCCTGAGTAAATGGATAGGAGAATCTGAGCGACAGCTTCGTTTATTATTTGAGCAGGTAAGGTTGAAATGTGCCATGTGTTCTGTCTGAGTTGGAATTAAATTTCTGTGGTCTGCAACATGTTTTGTCAGCTCCTTTCACTGAAATGGGATTGTCATCATTTCCTTTTTCAGTGAAGTTTTAGGGGCTTGAAATCTTGAGAGGAAATAAGAAAATCTTGCAAAGCACCACCACTACCGCCTCCCTCCTCCAAAAGAAAACAAAAACAAAACCCAAAACTCAACAACCTCCCAGAAAGTCATAAAAAATGTTTCAAGAAGTAAGAGGTGGTGGCTTACGATCAGAGGGAAAGAGGTGCAGGATGAAAGCGTGGTCATTTAACTGGTAACAGAGGGTTGCTTCCAGAACCTGTAACTTAGCTAAATCCTATCTCTGTTCTTGTGGTTGCCAGGTAGATGTAAAAACTACTGATGTGGTTTCTTTCTTGTCACCCAGTCTCCTTGGGTTAACATAGGCTGCTGTCTTCAGTTACTTATGCCACGTCAATGTTAGCTCAATGAACAGAGTCTGAAAAATCTAGTTTTTGCCTTTCCAGCCATGATGTTTTTCATGCATTTTCTCTTTCAAGTAGGGCTGTTTTCCTGATGTCAATATTCCTGTATTTTCATTGTAGGCCTACCAGATGCGACCTTCAATTATTTTCTTTGACGAGATTGATGCTCTGGCTCCTGTACGGTCCGATAAACAAGACCAAATTCATAGGTAGGACATGTTTTGTATCTACATAGAAGTTGCTTGATCTTTCTGAAAAAAAGATGGCAACTTATTTAACTGCAAGTGATGCATTCATTTTTCCTGAAAATTAGTAATTTTGTGCAAATGAATCTCAGAGATTTTTAAACAATAATTGAAAACAATTTGCTGAGCTTGGTATCAGCAAAAGGTCTGTGTTACCTTATATGTATTTTATTATGACTTAAAATGAGTCTTTTGCTAAACAGCATCTCATCAATAAATACTTTTTGAGTGATCATTGCACAAGGTTATGTGTAACTGAAGAAAACTTACTAAGCTGGTGAATGAAAACCATTTCTTTCTGTTAGCTCTGTTGTGGGGACACTTTTGGCACTTATGGATGGCTTAGCCAGCAGAGGAGAGGTTGTGGTAATAGGAGCCACCAACAGACTGGATTCTATAGATCCTGCTTTGCGAAGACCTGGGCGCTTTGAACGAGAATTCCGCTTCAGTTTGCCAAACAAAGAGGTCAGAACTTCCACTCAACCTTATGCTTATGTGGCAAAGTCCATCTTTATAACAAACCCCTGTAATAAGGCAGCATTGTGCAGCAGTGCAACTCTCCATCTGTAGTGTACAGCTTGGACAAAAGCTGTAGGGAGACAAAAAGGGACATCTGGAGAAATTGCGTTGCACTGTGCAGGGCAGACCTGGCTCTGAATATATATGATTAGGGTGATTTCAACTAGTCGTTAATTCTCTAGTTAGTTTTGGTTTCCCTGTGACTGGTGAAGAAAATGGGATGGTGATAGTAACTGAAATGTTTAAGAAAAAATATATGAGTTGTAACCTACCCAAATAGCATGTTGAAAGTAAAAGAAAGGGTGAGAGAATTCCTCCTTGGTACCAACAACTTTGATCAAGGCTGATGCTAGAGCAAATTAAGTATGTTGGGATCTTACTGGAAGTTTTTGACAGGGCCTTGGACAAAGATGTGAAGGATACTGCACAGGTGCAAGGCTTGGGAAGCTTTTATTTCAATGGCAATAGTTAAGCCATATAAAAATGGGTATTTAGCAACCAAAAAATATTGAAGGGGGGAGATAGCGTGCAAAACTGGAGACCTCTTTTTGTGTTTTCTCTCTGGATATCTATGATATTTCTTATCACTTCTTAGAAAAAAGGTGAAAAGGCTTATTGGATTGAAAGCTAGTAAAAGTTCACAAACATTTTTCTCCAGTTTTCTCCAATTTTTATCTGCTCTCAGGAACAGGAGATGAGATGCTATTAAAAAGATCTAATACATGATTCTCTATAGTGGTAGAGTTTTAGAAATCTGCCATAATTAATCTGTGTATCAAGAAATACTTCATGAAATTTTGTTAAATTTGAGAGCATTTTCTTTGACAAAAACCCTTCTGTTTGCAGATAAGGATTTTCCAATGATTCTTTCTTCAGAATCATTAGGTTTCACACTTGGGAAAACTCACTTTTATGGAAGATGTAAATGCCTTTTACTTTACTGCAGCCCCCAGCAAGAGTTTAATGTAACAAATTCAGAATTATTAAATTTCCTGCTTGAAGAAGCAGACAGCATATTAATGACTGACCTTTAAAATACTAAAAAGTTTAGCAGATAAGAAAAGTATTTGTATTGTTAGAAGGGGGTTTGTGGGTTTGTGTTGTCATTGTTCTTTCAAGAGAGAACTTAGGGCAGACTGAAATGCCACTGTTTTCAGGCAAGAAAAGAAATTTTCAAAATTCACACACAAGACTGGAACCCGAAGCCATCGGACAACTTACTTGAGGAGCTAGCTGAAGAATGTGTTGGTGAGTTTGAAACCAGTATGGACTGAGTTTGAAATCAGTATGAATTACTACATGTGACTTGAGTCCTAGGGAACCTGAGCTTGTACAAGCCAGTACCTGTGCTCTTGTACCTTGTAGCAGAGAGAGGCAGTGAGGGGGCACTTTGTATGGGAGCAAATTTAGGCACTGCTTTCAACTTTCTTTTTGTCTCTCAGAACATTGAATGGATTTGGGAGATCTTTCCCAGGAACAGAGTTTTGACCAGGAGGCTGCTCCCTAAGTGCAGGATATCAGGCTGTGAGCCATGTAACAGAATTTTTCTGCAGTGTAGTAACTCTTTAAATTGTCTCTTAGCCTTGTAATTTTTGGCTGCATAAAAAGTCTTTCAGTGTTGCACTTTAAAAGTACTGGCCTTGAATTCTGTTTTGTCTGAGACTGACATTACATTTGATTCTTGTTTTGTTTATTAGGATACTGTGGTGCTGATATTAAAGCCTTATGTGCCGAAACTGGTCTCTGTGCTTTGCGGCATCGCTATCCTCAGCTGTATGAAAGCAGAGAGAGACTGCAGATAAACATGGATTCAATTAAAATAAAAGCAAAGGATTTTTCCATGGCCATGCAGAAGACTGTTCCAGCTTCACGAAGGGTTGTGCCTTCTTCTGGGCGAGCGCTATCAGCTATTTTAAAGCCACTGTTAGAAAACACACTGGAAAGGATTTTAAAAACCTTGCAGAGAGTATTTCTCCATGCTGAGCTTGCACTAAAGAAGGACCAACAGCAAGGTACAACATCCACTTCTTAAAAAATCAACCACAACAAAAGCTTGTGATCTGTGCAATCAACATTCACAAATGCACTGGCAGCACAATTTTATACTTTGTGTGTGCACAGTGCAGGGTGGGAGCTGTGAGTGACTTGCAAAAGCAGTCGAGAACTATGGGTTCTTTGCTGGAGCACCATGTTTCTGACAGGAGCTAACATTACATTTATCACTTGCAGAGAGGAATCTAAGTTTTAAATTATTAGCACCTCTTTTCAAATAAATGCTTAAAGCAGGAGAAATGTTTTTCAGGTGTCTGGGAACTACATAAATTATTCCTAACCATCTTTATTCTCAGGAGAAAAACTCACAAGTATTTGTCAACAGAGAGATAATACCCAATGCAAATCATGGGACATAGCACAGCTTTGTAGAGACTTGTGTATTCTCCTTTGATTTGTGGTAGAATGAACTCTTCAGAAAGTAGCTTTCAAATGATGAAATACAAGAGAAGTGTTTTCCAGCATTGGTTTTGAAGGTGTATTACTGCAAGAGAGAGATGGACTATACAAGAAAGTTAACAAACCTCTCTTCTTTTTGAATCCTATTTTAGGAAATTATGTGGTTGACAGTGATGAGGAATCATCATCAATCTCTGAAGAGAAGCTGACTCATAAAGCACCAGGTCAGAAAAAGGCAGAATTCCGCACTTTTAGCAGGTACATTTGTCCCTGTTACGGGTCCGTTTTTAAGATGGCTGAGTGTGTAAACTGTTTTGGTGTGAAGGATGCTAGATGAAGGAGTTGAGAGTGTGTGTGTGGATTTGTCAATATTTGCCAGGTGTGAGTGTGTAACCAGTTTCAACTGGTCTGTTCTAGCAGAGTACGCTGCCCTGACTCATCATACTGAGCTCTTATGTAGGTATTTGACTGGACAGTCCCACTGTGGGATTTAAGAGCTGTTACTTAACACAGACAAAAGAGTAGCGGACATGCTGGGGACTGGCAGGATTTCTAGCAGAGTTCTAGTTTGTGAGAAAGTAGGCTTTGATTGTCTTGTTGTTCATGGACCAGCTTATTATTTTGGGGAACAGAGAGCGTATTTACAAAACAAAGTGCATAGGAAAAAGCTTTAATGTCTATTTTCCTATTTCTTATTTTCCTATCACTCATTTTTAAACTTGTTTTCTTCCCATTGCTGTAGAAATCCTCGGGACCAGCCAACATCTTACAGACCACGGTTCTTACTGATTGAAGAGCCAGGATCTGGGCAAGCTTCTGATTTGGCAGCTGCAGTAATACATTCCCTGGAAAAGTTTCCAATTTATACACTAGATACACCAACTTTGTTTGCTAGCACATCACCAGATGAAACATGTGTACAGGTAGCTTTTTTTCTCATTAGTCTCATAGGATTAGTGTATAAACTAGGGAAGTAAGCAGAAGTAATTTTCAATATAAGTGGCCTGATTTAAATGTGGTGTTTTGTTTACTTTTGTCTGAAAATCCACTTTACCAATGGAATGACAGCACGTAAGGTTTTTATACATAGCCATGTTTTCCATTTGAAATGCAACAGGGAGAATATTACTAGCAGCTCAGGCAGATGGAATAAACCACTCTCTGTGGCAAGAAATCCAGCTGATCTCATGAGGGATTTAGAAAGTTGTTTTTATTGCTTCTTAAGACTCTGTGCTACCAGTAGATGGCTCTGCATCGACCTGACAGCATGTCAATGCACATTCTGTAGGTTCTTTTTAAATTATATTTGTAGGGCAGCCAAGATTTTGAGGAAAAAATGTTTGTTTGTTTGTTTTTTACATATGCATATACAGCTTTTACTGCTGTAGTACATGATGCAACAGTGTTAAAATTCATGGAATACTTAGATTTGTATGGTATTGAGTTTTCATCAACTAAGAAAAGGAAATATAAGCAGTTTAGTTGTTTTGCTTTTTTACTTTTGGGCAGTAAATCCACTTTTATTTTTGGCATAACTGTATTAAAATATTCTGATCTCTAGTAGCAGCATGTAAGAGCTGTACCAGTTAGGACAGACACATTATGTGACCAGATACTCCTTTGTCACACAGGAGGAGCAGGTCCTTTGCAGACTGTTGATCTGAAATGGTGCACAGAGAAGTTTGTTGTGTGAAAGGGCTGTTCCACTTCCTTTGTGCAGTACATGTGTGTTGTCTTCTGTGACTGAGGTGCCATCTGTAGGCAATGGCTTGTGGTTTTCCAAAGCCAACCTTTGGTAATGAGAGGCAGTGAGTGATTTAGCTCTTCAGACAGTCTAAGGATTGGTCACCTCTTAAAAAATGTGCTTGAAGTTATGAATTATAGCCAGGCATCTTGTGCTCTGTTAGCCCTCATTTTTTCACATAGGCCTTTGTTTGTTCAGACTGTGCTCTGGTCTGAACTGGGTGTGTGTTCCTTCTGAACTGAAAATGGTGGAGCTGCAGTTGTCTAGTGATTTCTCCAGGCAAATACACCTTGCCAAATAGTGAGCTGTGGGTTTTTTTCAGGCACGCCACTGCATTGTACGAGTTGTTAGGCTCCTTAGGAGTTATCTTATACTTAAGTAGTTTTGAAATCAGGCAGAGATTCAGGTCTGTTTCTGTCTGCATAGAAATGCCTATATTTGAGTCAAAGTGAAAATTTTACTTGATTATTAGGGAGTCATTTATCAATTTGTCTTGATGTCTTGCCTTTATACCTCTTATTTCATAAGATAGTTTGACTGATATGTAGTTATTTAGTAGTTTGTTCTATATGATGTGGTTTTCTCATCCAAGCTTTCATTTCACCAGTTGATGCGAGAAGCTCAAAGATCAGCACCCAGTATCATATATGTCCCACAAATCCCTTCATGGTGGGAGACTGTTGGACCTTCACTGAGATCTATTTTTACAACACTACTTCAGAGCATCCCAAGGTTTACTCCAGTTTTACTCCTTGCAACATCTAATGTACAACTGGGAGATCTCCCAGAAGAGGTATTTCAGCTGATACTTTTCTTCCTTCATTACTCAATTTCTTCTTAATTTATAACTCCCTGAAGCATTAGAGTTACATGCCACTCTTAAAAAATTCATAGTTGTTACTCAGGCATCCAAACCCAGTCCCTTAAAACTTGCTTAGACAAAAAAAGATGCTGAAAGCATTTGCCTGAAGTGTTCTCTGAGTAGAGATTGACTTTTACCCAACTTTTTCTCCCTGCTCACATACTCAAGCTCATTAGACACATATATGGACTTGCTTCAGACAATGGTTTTTGTGGCTTCAAGATGGTTAGGTGTGTCCTTAGTGAAGAATATGGTGCTTGAGAAGTAGCTAGGAAAAAAAGACTGTTTTTCTGAAAATATTTTTACTGATAAATCAGAGGGGGTTTTTGCTGAAAAAATACAGAGGTCACACTGTTAATGATGGAATGTAATTTCAAATTTAAGTTATTTAAAAAAAAATTAATTACTTCATTCATCTGGGCAAAAAGTCAACAAATTGGAAAGCTAAGTTGCTGTTTAAGCAACCTGGAAATAAATTTTTAAGTGTATTCTTTAATAAAATTCTTTAAGATGACATGCTGGGCTTTATAGAAATGTGAGACTGTGCATTAAAGGAAGGACTGTTCAAAATGTGAATGTGTTGCTCTGATTATTTTGCTGCAGTAACAGAAATTTTCATGCTGTTAATAAGTGCCTTCTAAAATAAGGATTGAAATCCCTTCCATACTTTTTGGTAGTAGAAATAGAAAAACAGAATACAACTTGGAAGTATTCAAATTGAGACACTTCATTTAAATTAATTAAAAATAAAATTAGAGAAATCTCAAACAGCTTACTAAAAAGCCAGTGCTTGTACTGTGAGCCTTGCCATTTTCCCTCTGTAGCTGCCATAAAGATTCGAGCCAAAGGACAGCAAGGCATGTAAATGCAAAATAAGCAGCTTTGGGGATGGTGAATCCCCAGTCACCCTTTTCTCAATTTATCATACAATTTCTTCCTAGAGCTTAATATCTAGAAGGCGATCCTTAAAGGAGGCATTTTAAATTGCCAAGCTATAAAAACCGGGACTTTTAAGGCTGCAAAGATAACTTTTCATTGATAGTCTTATCCAGATAAGTATTCAGTTTAGCTCAGAGAGGTACTCATCTTTTTTGCATCAGAATATAAGAAGTTTGTGTGGCCTTATATAACTGAAGTATATTTTCTCTTGATGCTTTAGGTAAAAGCTTTGTTTAATAATGAATATGAAGAAGTTTTCAGAATCCCTCGTCCTACCTTGGCTGAGAGAAGGCATTTTTTTGAGGACTTAGTTATGAAGCAAGCTGCTCAACCTCCTGCATTAAAAAACAGCACAAGTGAGGAGGATATTTTACAAATAAAGCTTTACTAACTCTAGGTTAACAGCTAATACAGTATTCACTTTAGTGATAGTTTTCTATCAATAATTTTTAAAGTGCTTGTAATTGAGTACCGTCAATTAACTACAATTTTCTGATTCAATTAAGCTTGCCAGCCTTTAGAAGTGCTGCCTGTAGCACTACCACCCAAGCCTCGAAAGCTGACAGAGGAAGAAATAAGGCAGGTGAAAGAGAAGGAAGAGGATATATTGCGTGAACTTAGGATTTACTTAAGAGATGTGGCTCAAAGACTTGTCACTGACAAACGTTTCAAAGCATTTACAAAGCTCATTGACCCAGAGGAGGTTAGTATTGACTTATAATAGCATTATAACTCTGTGTATTCATAATTCCTTGTGTTTATATTTCTTGGTGGTTTTGCACTCTCTCTAGAAGGGTTTATCTTTAGTGTTAGGACTTTGCTATTCTGATTTTCCAAGAAGAAGGAAGTGGAAGTGAATTTTGCTTTTACTTGACTCCTTGAGGCTCTCAAATGTTTATTATTTGAGTATTCACTGAAAGCCCTATGTTCTTTCTAAAAGGTCTTTAAAACTTCAGAATATTTCAGTTAGAAGGGATCTACATGGATGATCTAGTCCAAGTGCCAGTTACACCAAATGGCAGTACAGTTTGCCCACAGAAAGATTTGGGTACATAGATGTGTTACAGCACTAAAAAGCAGAGAGATCACTTTATATTTATAAAAAGTACCTATAGAGCTGTTGTAATAAAGACTAAAGCTCTTTGATTAACTGTCAGTAGCTTCTGTGAGAACAGGAGTAGAAGCAGCAGTTTGTCAAATACATTTTCAGAAGCTATTCTCAGTTTCATCTGCGGCTTTCCTCAGTACACAATCAACCATAAGGGCTGCATGTTTTTTCTTGCTCCCATACACTTCCCATTTGATTTATTGAATAAGTCTAAGCCAGGGGCATGTACTTCAAAGTCAGTTGTAGTTTTAAGATAGATTTGCATCTCAGCAAAGTCCCATTCCCCTAAGCATCCACTCACTTGTCTTTTCCTTTCTTTGTAATTTCCAAGATGTGAATAACCTATAAACATATAGGTGTCCTCATCTAAAGTAGTCATTAGGCTCCTTTTAAGCTCTGAGTAAAGAAATTGGCATCTCTGGGTCCAGTTATCTCATCCTAGAGTAGATGCTCTTAGGTCAGGTGCTTCAAAGGTGAAAATCCTGCTGATATTTTCTTGCTGCCAGCAACAAAGAGAATCCAAGGTGACATTACTGAGAAAGGTTTCTCTGCTGTGATTTTCTGAAAGGAATTGATATCAATCCTGTCAGTTCCCCTCTCTGCTCCACACATGCTTCTGACCACCCTGCTTCTTTTTTCCCCTTCTCCTGGTCTGTCTCTTCAAAGACACCCGAAATACCTTTTCAATTTTCAAGAAGCTAAGTGGTTATTTTCTGCATCTTTGAGAGTGTTACAAATATTTGGGGCTCATAAGAAGTCCTTTATTTGACTTTATGAAAATGATTAATTTTTGTAGCTTAAATCTCTGAGCATGCATATTTAATTTGTAGGCAACCAATTACAAGAACACTACTAAACAGCCCATGGACCTCTCGACAGTTGTCTCCAAGATTGACATGCACCAGTACCTAACTGCAAGAGATTTTCTAAAGGACATCGATCTAATCTGTAGCAATGCTTTAAAATACAACCCAAATAAAGGGCCTGAAGGTAAGGGTGTATTTTTTATCCCTAATATGGAAAAATTTCAGATGTATAAATTGATACATTTTGTGTGTGGAAATTTCGTAATTCCACAGTGGATATGGGATAATTTTAAACCACCGCAGTAGATAATTTTCAACAACTTCCGAGGGCATTTCTTGCCCAGCTGTAAATGTTTTATTAAATTTATTTAGCAAATGTTTTAGCATTAGATATATTATTTGAATATGGATTTGTGATAGATGTGTTGATTGATAACTAGTACTTTCTCTTAAATAATTGACTTTTCTGTTTTTATTCCGAAAATACTAACTGAGATAAGCTTTCAGAACCTGCTTATGAAAAAGAAAAATCATTCTAAGTAACCAAAATAAAGAGTTTCATTGACTGGTAGAAAATGCACTGTTCTGGCTGTAAAATTTCAGATCATCTCCTGAGGCACAAAGCTTGTTCTTTGAGTGATACTGCATATTCCATAGTGAGGCATGAAATGGATGAAGGTTTTGAGCAACGCTGCCAAAAAATTAAAGAATCTCGTAAGGAAAGAGGTACGTTTTTTGATGCTGAGGATTTTAAGACTTGTCTCATGCTTTGTAACCAGCCATACAAGACACAGTCCTTTGCTCTGTGGGTGTAAGAAAGCAGACCCAAAGTGTAATGAAAAATGGAAGATGTCCACAGCACCTGTGGACGCCAGTACCTCCTGCTCTAATGGCAAGTTGCATTTTATTCAGACTTTCTTGGAGAAGGTGTTAAAGTCCCCGCTACCTTCTCTGTTCCTGTGGCCTAAAAACAGGTTCCTGTGATGCTTGGTTCTTCATGCCAGAGACATGGAATTTTCATTATGCTGCTTCAAAGTGTGGGTTAAGTCCTGATGTCGTTCATTCAGTATGGTAATGAAGTTGAAATGCATTGGCTGCATGACATTGTAAGAGCCTGGCCTTGATGGCCCAACTGACATTTAACGGCACCGACACCTTGAAGTCCAAAGCATTGTCTGTGGCTGTTCTGAATATTCAGCTAGTTTTCAGTTACATGAAACAGTGTTTTCCCCTTCCCTGCCTGTAATATATCTAATAGAGAAGTGATCTCTTAACTTGCAACCTTTTCTCTAGACACGTGTAGGGAGATGGTACTGAAGCTCCTGTGGTTATTTTCCTTGCAAGATGCTGCTGCTGCGTTTTGAGGAAGGAACTGCTTTTGGGAATTGGATTAATTTTTTTTGGTATATCTTTGTAGATAAGTCAAAAAGAAAATGCAAAATGAAGGGAGAGTCTTCAAGTGTCACAGTAAAGAGGAAGAATGTTCAGTTTGCATCTTCCCAGGACAGCCCTATGGAAGAACATGAAAATATACTTCAAGGACAACAGAAAAATGGGACAGAAAATGGAAGTGAGAGAGTGACCCTTGTGGCTAAATTCCCTACTGAAAAAAGGAGTCTTATGCTTCCTGAGTGTTCAGACCTAGGAGAGGAGAGCGAAATGCTGGACTGCCAAACAGCCAGAGCTTCTGAAGATGCATGTTCAAATAGTAAGTGAAAAGTCAAACAATTTAGCTCTTCTTTGTTGTTGAGTAGGGTCACACTATTAGGGTTTAGCTTCCTTGAATTTCATTCTGTTACTTCTTTTGTGTCTGTCTCAGAGAGACTGCTGTGGAATAGAAGAATTACGTCCTTATGTTTGAAATGTAAGATGTGTTGATGTGTTTCCTAAACCTAACATGATTTTTTTAAAGACCATATTTGGTTTTTTTAACTTAAGGTTTACTGTGCAGTGCTGTAGTGGCAGCATGAATATTTTTTCTTAGTTTTAGCCTGCCTTTTTTCCCTAGTACTTTTTCATGACCGAGTTTATGGAGCAGCACTAGAAAGATAGAAGTCAAGCATTTCTTGGTAAAAAAATCGGTGACAGTTCTGTCTCTGTTATTGCAGAGGGCGACTGTTTTCCAGGTACAGGATACTTCACTGATATTGTATTCCAGATAAAGAGAAATACTGAATTAAAAAATGTGTGTAATTCCAGATTCACGAGTACCTCATACAGCTTGTGTGGGACATTCTCAGGTGGATGAGCAGCCAAAAGTATGTGACGGGAACGGGAAAGCCAAGGAAATTCACACACAGGGAGTGTCTATGGATTACTCTGAGCTCAGAGTAAGTCTAATTTCAATTTTGTTAATACTGAAATAGGACATTTTCTTGCTACCTATATGATTGTCAATTAAATCACTTTTTAACCAGTGCCAATTCTAACAATTCATGAGAGGGATATATAGCTTGTGAAATAATTCAACCTGTAATAGCTGTTGTTTCCACAGCTGCTCTTGCTTTTGATGAACTGAATTTTAGGAGACTGTTCTCTTCTTAATTTTCAGTGTAAAAGGGCTTGTTAAATTTTAAGATAGCTCACTGATGCTTCTGTTCATATGTGTTTCAGCTGTGAGGAGAGAGCTACAGTCATGAAACATGTCTTTTAGAAGACTTGTTTCCGTAACGTGGGTTTCACTGGAACTCACTTGTACCAGAGAGCCCCTCCAAAGTGGAGCTGCTTGGTTTTGTAGGGGGTAGTTGTTTAGTTGATTTGTTTGTTTTCTTGGTGGGTTTCTTTTGGATGTGTGTTCACTTATTTGCTTGATATTAGGTGTAGAACTCAAATCTTGTGGCAGCTGATCTAAGGGAGGCTGAGTCTTATGGCAAGCAGTTGTGAGGCTGTAATATTTTTGTTTGGTGTGGCTGCTCTCTTCAACTACATCTGTACAGCCTTCCACAACACACAGCTACTGAACAGCCCCAGCAATGCTGCTGCTAGCTTGTTAGTGCTGCTTTCCCCAGATTGCCACATTCTCATCTTTGGTAATACAAGGAACAGTGTGAGAGATTGGTAATTTCCTACAGACTGCTCTGGTAGTTCATCCACTCTTGAGTAGAAAGCTAGGAGCTGACTGATGTTAGTCACAGTACAGATTCAGCTAATGGGTAGAGGTGAGCACCTAAAGATGCTTCTGTTTCCATCTGGCACAGCTCTGTCTAGAAGATCTGTAGGCTTGTTTCTGAAAACACATTTTCCAGGGCCCTGTATTGCATTTCTAATGAAATGCAACCATGACTTCCCTGAGGCAGCTACTCTGTGACAAAGTGGATCGTGTCATTCCCCGCTGCTCTAGAAGTAGTTGATTGGCAGTTATGATCACTGATGTCATACAGTGATAAGTAAGAAAATACTGTCTGAAATGTAAGTAAGCCTTTTCTCTGATGTGTGCAATACTAATTTGCTTCCTCCAATTAAATCTTTCGAGGTATTTAATCAGTTTCCTGAAGTGCCACTTCTATTTAACAATATATGAAAGTAGGATGTAACTTGTGCTATTCTGAATTGTAGTTTCCATTTTTTTGCTTCAGGACGTGCTGGATTCAATCATTGTGGCAACTGAGAATGTCAGTATATCTCGCATGGAAAGACTATATGCTCTTCTTAGCCAGTGCATTTACCAACATCGGGAAGATGATGACAAAACTGAATTAGCGAAGGTAAATTTTTTGTCTTGCACACCTTTCTGTCATATGCTATTATGCATCTATGTGTGTTATGTATATGTCTGTGCACTGCGAACACCACACTTACTTGGCATTACCCTTTACAGCTCAGTTGCCTGTTTCTCAGGGCTTTCATTTCAGCCTGGAAGACATTTATCCGTATTGCAAAACCATTGTTGTATGTAGCAAAATTGTTGCAAATTTCAGCAGGAAAATGCTTGAAGACAATGGGTCCACCCACTCAGGCCTCTCAAACCAGTTAGCCTCAGTCTGTAAATAGTCTTCCCCAGAAGCCTTTCAGGGGTGGGAGGCTGTGAAAAGAGGGTGCATTTCTCCATGTGGCGCTTCCTCTTTCTCCCCTTGCAGGCAGGCACACATGGTAATGCTTGTATAGTAGTCATTCCATTCTTGACAAGAAATTAAGTATGAAGTATAACAAGAACTTGAGACTTTTGTTTTAGTCATGCCAGACTTTCTTTTTAACTAGCATGGCCCAAGCATCTTTAATTTGACAAATGGGGAGTTTTCTGCCTATGACAGTTTGCTAATGAGTCAAATTCCCTAATCTTTGCCTCTAAGAGGATTTCTGAGTTGTCAGAACTAGGCAGAAATCTTCCAAAGGGCAGCCATGGTCCCAGTTGGGCATTGCCAGTATTGAGTTCATTAAGATAGGTTGGATATTCAATCTTCAGCTTCAAGGCGCTTGAATCCATTTGTCTTTCAGATGCATGTGCCTGAGAATAGATAGAATTCTTTATGCCTCTGAGTCTGCCTTAAAAAAATGAGCAAGTTTGTTCTCTTTGGCCCTGTTCATCTCAATCTCTTCTTCCACAGCTGATAAAGATTTAGAACAGACTCTGTTCTGATTGTGCAGGCTATTCCTGAAAAATGCACCCACCCTTCTCTCATCTAGCATAATGATGTGGTTTAGTATGAAAAGGGACCTATTTATGTTACCCCAGTGCTTTTGAGCTTTTGTGACTGGACTTCATTTTTCAGTTTGTTTTCTTCTACCTTAACCAAAAAACATCTCCTCTTCAGAGTACCCACATGAGTTGGTCAGGAGCAACCTCTGTTGTGTGAAGGGAGAGACTTTAACAAGTACTTAATCAGAGTGCAGAAAAGAACAGCTCCAGCTTTTAGTTGTGGCTCTTTGAGAACTGCTTCTTTTCTCATTGTTGAAACCATCATTGATAAAGATCCATAGTCCCATAATACAAATCCCTCCAGCCTCTTTAGCCTACTCTGTATTTCGGGTGCCTAAAGATTTGTTTGAAGCTAAGGGGTCTAGAAAGATGTGATAGCACATGTATTGGATAAACATTATGAACAATTGTGTGTATCAACAGACTCTCAATTCTTTTGATGAAGAAGCAAACAGGATTCTCTTGCTTGTGTTCACACTGTGACTCCTAATTTGTCGTTTTTTTCTTGTTAGGCAATGAAGAAAGAAATTGCAACATTATCTGTGAAACACTACTTCAGTATATTCTAATGTTGATGTACTTCTCCCAAATGGAAAAATTATGTTTAATGTCTCAGTAATTGCAACAACTATAGAACAAAGAATAGAAGAAAGAAACTTCTTTTACCATATGAAGGAAACCAGACATAACCTCCATGCTGACTATGGATCATCCCCTTGCACACTGGGTGAAGGAGCCTGTTTCAAGACAACAGTGTTTTCTTTCCATGGAAACAGCATGAAATTCTCCTAGAGGGTCCTGTTTCTGACTCCTGATGTTGTCAAAAAGCTTCCAAATATTTTTGTCTCTGAAAGACGTAGGAACTGATTTTTTTTTTTCCTTTAAATTTTTCCTCTGATTTCTAGTGAAGAGAAGTGAGCTGGGAGGTTCTGGGTTCTGCACCTTGGACGCAGCAACCCTGTTTGTGTGTACAGACTGGAAAATGAGATGCTAGAAAGCGGTGCCACAAAAAAAGACCTGAATCCTGGTTGATGGTTGAATCTGAGTCAGCAGAGCTCTGGCAGCCAGGAGGGCCAACTGGGTCCTGGGATGGATCAGGAACAGCATGAACATCTGGGGAAGGGTGGAGATTGTCCTGCTCTGCTTCACTCTGGGGCGGCCTCACCATGAATCGTGTGTGCAGTGTTGGGCTCGTCAATATAAAAAAGACATTAAATTATTACAGAGTGTCCAAAGGAGGGCAATGAGGATGGTGAAGGGCCTTGAGGGGAAGCCATATGAGGAGTGGCTGAGGTCACTTGGTCTGTTCAGCCTGGAAGAGACTGAGGGGAGACCTCACTGCAGTTACAAGTTCCTTGTGAGGGGTAGAGGAGGGACAGACACTGATCTCTCCTCTATGGTGACCAGTGACAGAACCTGGGGGGATGGCCTGAGGCTGTGTCAGGGGAGGTTTAGGTTGGGTATTAGAAAAAGGTTCTCCACTCAGAGGGTGGTTGGGCACTGGAATGGGCCCTCCATGGAAGTCGTCCCAGCACTAAGCCTGACAAAGTTCAAGAAGAGTTTGGACAATGCTCTCATGGATGTGGTGGGATTCTTGTGGATGTCTTGTCCAAGGTGAGCAGTTGGATTTGATGATCCTTGTGAGTTCCTTCCAAGTCAGAAAATTCTGTGATTCTGTGAGAGACCAGTACTGAGATCAGCTTTCCACAGCTGGCAGAGGATTCCACTCCTGCTTGTGACTCTGGCTACCCTGTTGCCTCACAGGGGTGAGGGGAGCCTCACCTGCCCCATCCTTGTCACCCAGCAGCCCTTTACTGACAGCAGCTGGTGCAGGCATGGGCAGGATGGGACCACACCATTGCCTTGCAGGTGGTCAGCACAGGGGTGTTGGAAGTACATGATCTTTAAGGTCCTTTCCTGTGGCGGTGTGTTTTTTGATTTCATCAGTTTAATGTTTGTATTCATTATCTGTTCTTATATTGTATAATGGTTTGTTCCATGTACCCCCTATGTTCCTCCCTCACTTGGTTTGCCCCAGTTACTGTTAACTGTCAGTCTTGTGTTATAGAACCCCCGGGTCCTGCCTATCACTGCGAGGCCTCTCCCCGCATCTGGAAAGTTCCAGGGAGAGCCTCGAGTGGTTGGGCAGTATCCCGGCTCCCCCCTCCTATCTCTCTCTGGTTTGGTTTGTTACTGTATTTGTCTGTTACATGTAGAGCCACTCCCCTCTCTACCCTGACTGGACCTTGGCTGAACCCATCCCCTTGTTCCCCCCTCCTGTAAAGGTTACTGTTGCTAAGCGCTTGGGGCTCTGCTGAGGCCGACACCGTGGGCTTCAGTAGTCTCCCTTTTGGGGACAATAAACCCAGTTCCTGCTATCATTGCTCACTGCTGAGGTCCAGCCAAGACCCACAGGCTCGGCACGGTTCATCCTGCTACCAAGCCGTACCTGATTTGCCGTGATGCCAGGGCTGGCCAAGGCGAGAGAGACACGGACACCGTGACACTTTCCAACCCAAACCATTCAATGGAATGTGTGGCCAACTGTATATGTATGTGTGTGAATATATATGTATAGATATGGTATATGCATGTGCTCTCTCTGCACATGCCTACTGGGAATAAAGCTTTTGCATATTTGTGAAGTGGGTGTTAATATTGCATAAACTCATATTTTTACAATTCTTTTCTGGACTTCAGAAGGAAATAGATAAGGGGAAATAAAGGATACGAGTATAGCACATGGGTAGTCTGAACCTGACTTTAAATAGGCCTGACAGAACTCCATGCTGGAATGCAGAGCTTCAGCAGCTATAACAGACTACAAAGTTTATAGTCTGCAACAGTGTTAGATTTGGTAAATTTTTTATATATGTCTTGGAAAATATGCTGACATCCAATGTAATTTCTGACTACTGTTCACATCACTTATTATTTTGCACTGTTGCTGCAAATGTGTTTTGGAATTCATTCTAGTATCTCAGGAGTTTCAGTCACCCCCCCAACATTCTCCATTGTTTTTGTGGTTTTTTTTCCCACGAACACTAAAAATTGCAGTGGTTTAATTTCCTTATTCTGAAGGCTTCCTTTCCTTTTACATATCTGCGTGAATTGGTTTTCTATTATTTTCGTCTTGCCTCAAGTAGAATCAAGAATCCTATTAAAAAGTACTTACCAGAGAAGCTAGGAAGGTGGAAAAAAGAAGTCATGCATTGAAAACTCCAAGGTTCCTTATCAAAGTTTTTGCACTGTTAGTCCAGTTTAGCCCTTTAGCTGCCTTTTCTGCCTGAAAGGCACACTTTCAAAGCTGCTGAGTTTTTTCAGGTGTGTTGTATTGCAATCTTTTGTTGCATGACAGAGCTACTTCTTGGCTCACAAACTGTAATTCCTTCTAGCTGTGACAGCATAAGTTCTTTTTTTTTTTTTTTTCTTACTAGCAGTGCTGAGCCATCAGACAAATTGAACCAGTAGACTTTAGAATGAGATATATTAAAGTTCTCACAACCATGGAACATAGATTGAGTTATAGTAGAGGTTATATAGTATCATATGCAGTCACTTTGGAACAAAGGCGCAGGAAATTGTTTAATACTCTTGATATATGTGTAATCAGCTAAAATGCTCTCCTGTAATCACCTTTTCATATTAGTCAATGGCAATAGTTATGAGACATAGAATGATGGAAAACTCAAAGTAACAGAACTCGAAAGTTCTTTAAAAATAATATTACGGAAATTATTCATCATATATAGAAGTATAGGACAGACCAGACTTCTGGTAGAATACTGACTAAAATAACAGATTTTGGAAAATCACATCTGCCTAGGAACTACTGGCAGTAAATTTCCATTTGGTGAAGGAATTCAGTTACAAGTATGCCAAGATTATGCAAGGAAAATACCATGTAGACATTTCACAGATTTATGGATGTTGTTCCTGAGCCAATAATACAGAAGAAATTAGATGCAGTAAACTTCTGAGAAGACAAAAAGACATGGGTGAGGCTGGTCTGCAAAAGAAAATAGTTCTGGTTCTGAAACCATGTTCTGTCTTTCCTTGATCCTCTGAGCATGCATCTGCTGTGATTTCAAACAGTTTGGACTTTATGAAAATGTCATGGATGAATCAATGATTCCCTTGTCACATTCACAAGCTATGTGAGTGCTGGGGAATTCCCAGGGTGAGGTCTAAACCCAATATTTCTGTATTTCAACAGCCTCTTTGGGAGCTCTAGAGATCTCTGTCAAAGCACATGGCCCCTTTGTGGATATTATTTCTTCTAAGGGGACAGATTTCCTTATGGAATTCTGATCAGTGGGAGGGGAAGAATTTTCTGATTAATTGACTAGAGAAAGTAAAAGAGAATATGAGTCTAATTTTCTGGGACCTGATTAGGAGCAGAGTACTATCCAACATATATGTTCCCATTTTGCTTTTTCTAACTTAGATTACTTGATTCAGTATTAAGGATTTCAACGGCCTCCTTGAAAATAAATGCATTTTATGGAATAAAGTGAAAGGGCAATTTAAAAATAAATGAAAGGCTAAATTTCCCCTGTTGAGAGTACTATTGGCACTTGTAAGATATTTGGATGACTTCTGAAGTTTAAACTATAGATCTTTTTGTATGGTTTAAATACTAGACATGTTAATGGCTCGTTAAGCTAATATATGTATGAAAGAATAAAGGCTGCATTATTCTCAGTTAATGTAATGCAGTTTTAGAGACAAATGTATTACAGTGTTCAATATTTTGAACTCAGCAGGGTCTCCTCCCCTTTGCTGAGATTAATTCAGACATGGAAAAAGAACTGAGAGGTATTTTATTCCATCCCAGCTGAAGAACTACATATGGGACTTGAGTTAAAGACGGTGCAGTTGCTACATTATCACTAGCCATGTTCATTGGCACATTCACATCACTGAATGTCAAACTATTGTGTTGCCCTACTGTCTGGGACTCCCCCTAGGAAGAAGAATGGTAAGTTGGAATGCTCTGTAGCACTGACTGTGGTCCATCTTGTGAGAAGCAAATACTTCTCACATTTTGTCTTTATGTCTCTTGTTTTAACCAGGGACATGCTGGTCTTTATAGTCCTTATGCAAAACTCCTGATGAATTTATATGGAATTCTCCTTGGCTAAGATCATAGAACTATAGAATGGCTTGCATTGGAAGTGATCTTTAAGAACATCTAATTGCACATTGAACTAGAACATCTAGTTGTCTAGTTGCAAACCCATCTAGTTGCTGTCATGTGTAGCAGCATCATCGACTAGGCCAGGTTGCTCAAGGCCCCATCCACCTTGGTCTTGAACAATTCCAGGGATGGGGAGTCCACAGCTTCTCAGGGCAGCCTGTTCCAATGCCCCACAACACTCAGAGTAAAGAATTTCTTCCTAATGTCTAACGTAAACCTGCCCTCCTTCAGTTTACCAGCATTCCCCATTGTACTATCACTATATGCCCTTAGGAGAAGTTCCTCTCCAGGTCTCTGGTGGACACCTTTAGGTACATGATATCTCCTATAAGGTGTTCTTTGAGCCTTCTCCAAGCTGAAAAACCCCTCCTATTCCAACCTGTCTTTGTAGGAGAGGTGCTCCAGCCCTCTGATCAATCAAGTATTTTAGCAAATACATTTAAGCAAATACATTTAAGTAAATTTAGCAAATCCATAGTGTTTACATGCTTTAATGAATTTAAATTAAGTTTACAGATTACCTTTTATGTAAATGAAGATTTTCTGATAAAAACACACAGAAAGAGTCCGTAAGTTACTGGCCAAATACTAGTATCGCTGGTATACTGAGTAATGACTGACATTTGGCACTGTTTTCTGTGGAATTATACCTGAGATACACAATTGCAGCTTAAGTGACTATACTTCTGCAAAATGATCATTAGAGACCTCTCAGAAAATTTTCTTGTTTAGAAGTAATAATTTATTTATGTGTTTGTTCATTTTGCTAAATATGCCAGACACTAGGAACTAACAGCTTTGCAACTGTTCCCACTGTGAAAATAAGGTCTTGGAAATATGATTCTCTGGCTCCACTGATTAGCTGAGCATTGAATGTGTTTAGCAACCTGGAAGAAAGAGGATGAACTTGGAACAATGTTAAATACTGTGAAAATATTAAAGAGAGACACACTTATTGTATATCCGTACAAGTGTCAGAGAAGATTAGTTGTAGTGAATACCAGAAAATCTGAGATTCATTTGAATGGGTGAAACTAAATCTGGTGCTTCCAAATGAAGAGGAAATAATTTACTGCTGTTTAAAAATTGGAGATTGGTAGATTTTATTAGATTTCTAATGCTGTGTAAATAGCTATTGTGACAGACAATACCTCTGAGCACATGAACAACAGCAAAGTAGTTTGCCTTGATCACTCATCACAATGAATGTCAAATTAATTTGCAACATCAGTACACCCCTGGAATTACAATTCTATTCATTCTGAGCTCTGGATACATTGCTGACAGTCCCTGAGTTTTAATTCTGCCAAAGCCATGACTAGAAATTCCAAGGAAACAAAACATACTGATTATATAAAAATCAATTTCATTGTTAACTGGGGAGAAACACTGAAGTGAAACTGTGCTCACAGAAAGCAGAGGTAGTGGAATATTTATGCAGTGGTGCCTGTTTAAATCTGTTTCTTCGTTATTCATTTTTGTAGGTGAGAATGAGATCTCAGAGATGAAAAACAGCTACTATTTTCTGGTTTTTTTAACACTATAAAATTGAGTTTCTTTTTGTATGTACTAAGGTCTTTTTTTCTTTTGATTACTGGGAATCTTATTTTCTCCTCCCAAAGAAATGTGAGTAGCTTTTGACTTTGTTTTGAAATATTTAATAGAAAAGTTGGAGCTTTTCTCCCATCTTGCGGGGTAAACATGTGAAACCTGCTTGAAGTTATTAAACAGGATTTGCTTATGTTCTTCTGATGAGAAGGGCGGTCAGGCAAGCAGGAGTGGCTGATAATGAAACCAGGAGATGTATTGTTGCTGCTATAAGAAACAACTTCTTTTGGAGATGTAACTGTTCATACTAGAATTAAATTCTTCCAGTCTATGTAGGTTTTAATTTACTGCCAAGTATACAAGCCTTGTAACAATCCCAGTGATGTGCAGGTGTTAACACTTTCTGTGTGAACAGAAAATGATGTCCTGGACATGTGACTTACTTTGTTTGAAGTATGAATTAGAGTTGTGACAACTATGAGATCTTTCTGCTGTGCCTTGGTGAACTGAGATATCGCTCTAGATTGTAGCTACATTGTAGCAGAAATGCAAAGGATTGCAGAGTTTTGGTTTGCAGACTATGGTGCTAAGACAGTGCCACATTCCATATGTGCTCTGTGCGTGTGTGGGTGTTTTATGTGTGTGTCTGTGTGTGTATATATATATATGCAAGTGCTCAAGTGGTCAGCAGACTTGCCACTGGAAGATGAGTCACAGGTACAAGATGTTTCTGTTACCATCCTGCTGAAGTATCAGAGAACTGAATCTAGCTCCTTTCTAAGACTGGTACAATTATGCCAGCCTCTGTATATGTCATAATGGAATTATTAAATCAAACCAGTAAGGAATTAAACCAGAAAAAGTGATAAATAGAGACAGTTTTTTGAGTGGCTGAGAAAATGAATTCTACTTCTTTATGGATCTGTGTTTTTGATCATTGAATGCCTCAGTGTTTAATAAGTTAGGAATACTTCCTGCAGTTGGGGCATTAATTGTGGCTCTTTTAAATGTGGATTGTCCAGAGTCTAACTGGATTAAAGTTCACTTTAAGCTCTTTTCCATAATGAATGCACTAAATTGCAAAAATATCTGAAGAAGCATTTTTAGTTTTCATAGCACGGATACGAAAATTGTACTGATACTTGACAGCCGACAGCTCACCTCTTGCCATCTAGTAGAAACAAACTGTTGTGGGAAGATATTTTGAAGAGTAATGGCAAATTGCCATTTGAAAACTGCCACATAAGAGAACTAATCATAGAAACAGATTTCTTTTGCAAAGTAAGGCAATAGTTTCATTAGTAGTTTCAATACCAGTGAATGACAACATAAATCAACTTGAATGTTTTACAGTAGAAATACCTAAAGTGTAATTTAGCAGTGATTCACAATAAATTGTCACTGTGTTGATTTTCAGTGTGGGAAAGATGATGATCTGTAGAATGCATGAGAATGAATGGTGAGAAATAACAAATCAAACTTATTTATAATAATAATATAACTTAAAAACATTATTGAATGGCACCATTCCTTCTGATGCCATACACTTGATACGTCTTTACTTTCTGCAAATAAGACATATTTTACACTTACTTTTGTTCAACATTAAGTACTTTTTAAGACCAAAACCACTTTTTTCTCGCAGCATTGAGTAAACTCTTGTTCCCCCTTGGTCTCTGATATTAGCTAACAAAACAGCAGATAGTTTTTCCTCATCATCTGATTAATAGTGTCTATTTGCTTTCAGAGAGTCATGGTTTAAGCCTATACAGTAAACCTGAAACATGGTTTAAGCCTATACAGTAAATTAAGGTTTAATATGATATCCTGAATATTTAGGTTGCTTACTTTCCTAATATTTTTATCTAAAAATGCTAGGGATTTTTTTTTTCTCTGAATAGATTATGGTGGGATAATTTTGTGCTAACCTAATTCTGTCTCAGTATTTTGTCAGTATCATCTCTATTGTCCTGCTCTATTCCTGGTCTGCCAAAATATTTCTTTAGGACCTAATCCCAACCACATATCACACTTGCAGGTTATCATAAAATAGTTTTCCTGCTTTCTAGCTGCATTTGTGTTCAGCCATAGGTCAAATTGCACCAATAAAATAGTGGAGATTTTCTATATTTTATTTTCTCACTAGCATTGAGTCAGTTCCTTTCTTAGGCTGCTTTGGATTTGGGATGAGATGCTGGGGTTCTTGACATTTTGTTTTTGAAATGTGCTCCACAAGAAAAAATAGAGGGAGAGGAGAAGATGGGAAAAGAGGAAATTGTCAGAACAGAACAATTTCCTAAACACACGGCAGGATTGAAGAGATGTTGCACTAGGAATTACAGTGGTGTATCTTGGTCCCTTGATTTTGCTTTTTGGAAAATGCTCCCACTTCTTTTTTTTCTTCTATGTGACTTAATCTCCTTTCTGCATAACCAAAATCTGAAGAGGCCCAGATCCTGCTGCAGGATGGAACCATGTGGCAGCTAGAATGTGGATGTAGAACTGCAGTTTTGCAAATACTCTTGGGTACCATGAATAGATGTGTGGGCTGCTTGGTTACTGAATAATATACGACCCCCCCAAATCCTTTCCTTAAAATGCAATTACTCACATGAATGCCAAGAAGAAGAGATTTGGATAAGCAATAAGAGGGATTTTTCTCTTTTTTTAAAGGAAAAATGAAGTTGGGAATGTGTTTGAGGTTGAATAGAAAGATGGAACAAATTTAGATTTATGTACAGTGCTGCATATTCATAGAGAGAACCCTTAGATTAAAAGCTGAAAGGGTAGAAGTTATGCAGGACAGTGAATGGTGTATTAAGAGATGTATAGTACAGTGAGATTGTGAAAATAAAGTGTCTCTGTGTTCTTATCGGAGGGATGAACTTGGACTTCCATTTTTTGCTTCATTGCAGTGCTGTTCAGATGCTGACATTAAAAAAAAATCTTTCTAATTTGAAGGTGAGGGAATTATATCCCCAATTTTCTGAACGGTAGAGTTGCTCTATTTATTATAGGTGGATTTGCAGCAAAACTTTGCCTGTAAAAAAAATCTGTTATTTTCATGACTCATCTTAAGGGAGTAAAATAATTTCCACTATAACTTAAATTTTCTCTTACAGTTTTAAGGTGGACAAGAGATTGGTTTATCCACTACACCTGAATATTAGGCTAAGGTACCTAGGTTTGACAAGCCAAAAAAGGGTGCTAAATCCTTCTAAGCTTCTGCTTTCCATCCTGCAGGCAATAGTTTACTCACCCTTGTAAAGTCATTTGAGACTTTATATCAATGACAGTGTGAGTAGGAATTACCAGTAATTCTGAACAGGGAAGAAAAAGCCTTAGAATCACTACTTTTTTTTTTTTTTTAAAGAATGGATTATGACTTTATTTGCATAGCCAAGTGATTTATATCTGTATCCCTTGTCTGTCAGAGATGCCTGTATAATTTTGTTAAGTAATGACACCTAAAGACAGTATGGATTATTGTTTTGGTATATATGCAATGTTCAATGTAAAGTGGTTTCATGAAGAGAACTGAAATGAGACACAGATGATTCATTTACACATTTATTTACTATCCTGCTTATTCTATCAGACTGAAATGGAGAACAATGCATTTATTTTAAAGACATTTGACATAAATTAAACAGATATTTTGATGTTGAACAATTGTACAGACTACAACATGCATATTAATATGTAGATTGGTGCAGAAATACTTAGTTGATCAGCAAAATCTAGTATGACAAAAATAATAGTAACATTTCCTTTTTTATGAAGTTAAAATGCAGCTGATATGGAAACATTGATACGAATACCACTAAATGTGAGATGTTATTAGTCTAATGAAATCAAATGTTTAGTTGAAAAAATAAAGCTATAGTCGAAGTTTTATCTACAGAAAGAAACTAAATCAAAATGTTTCTAACAAATACAATAATAATGAAAAAAAGCATGTTTGATGCAATTACCATTGCAAAATGCCCTATTATTCCCCTGCCCCACCCCCAAATACAAACAATGCATGAAGCAAAAGCAGCATGTTCTCCCACAAAATGTCTGGGGCATTTTGTAAAGGCAGATGAATGAGATTAGACAAGACTTATCACATATGCTTTTATCTCCTAGTGACAGTACTTTTAAAGAAAGATACATTATTAATAGAGCAATGTATGATGAAATGTTGCTAAATCTGTAAAACTGAACAATAGTGAAGACATTGCTATTGCCCCAAGAGAACTTGAAAAAATACTGTTGTGCTTTTTTTGTTTGCAGCATTCAGAGCATTCACAGAGGAATACAAAGTAAAGTTCATTAAACTCCATAAAACTAATAATAGTCATGCTACTGCATCTATGAAACTAACACAGTAATAACATATAAACATGAATTAGTACATATTTAATTTGATATTTACAGTGATCTTAAAGCAATAGGCTATGTATTCAATGCTCAGCTTCTTTGTACACTAATCCCTCCATGTTTCAGCTTATCAGCATGGCTCCTTTGATTTTTGAAAGAGTTGTACAGGTAAAACTCTGCAGAACTCTCATAATTTAGACATATAAATCCAGAACTCTGTATCCTAGCAGAAGTACCCATGATTGTCCCCAACAGTAAGTTCTTTTATTTTTATTTTAATGTATTTTGTAATATGTTAGAAACTGTTCCTTTTACCTAACACTATAATATATTGCTCCATCCTTCAGTTTTATACAGGCAGAATTCCCACTGGTGTTCTGCTTAAGGACTTCAAGAACAGGCATAAATATTTTGTATTCTGAACCTTCACAGAGAGATGCTATCTGAGCAAAACTTAGAGCAAAGATACCACTACAAGACTTATGTCCTCCACGTTGAAATGGTTAAAAGAAGATAAGGAATAGGCTTTTTGTTCCTTGCATTACTGTACGAGGCATGTCCCAGACATCAGAGCTACAAAGCACAGAACCAAAACCCTATTAGTCCCTCAATTTAAACAAATTTCAGCTGGTGATCCAAATAGGAAGGTATCTAGACATGGCAAATCGGCACAAAATACTCAAGCTGGGCTTCTGATCCTCCAGCGATGCACAGCAATTTGCTTTTATTCGTACCAGTATAAAGTAAGGGTTACTGTTAAGTGAAATAAAGCTACTTGCAATCAGTTTAATCATTCCACTGATTTTGGAGTAAGTCTGGTGCTGTCTGTACTGTCTTCATCAAATATAACACCACCTTTAGAGAAAACTGACTGTAGAATTAAGCAGAATATAGCATTTGGTCCAAACTACAAAACACAACTATCCAAAGCTTATCAAGAATTTATTGTTTAAATGATTTTATATGGGTTAACTTGGGGAACACACTGAGAACAATTTAATCTACATATGGCTTTTTTTATGCAATACCACTGATGAAAATGGCAAAATTTGCTTGAATAAGTGATTTAGCTGAGAGCTATATGGGCTGAAGACAATAGCCATGGTAGAGATCTATGGCTACATTAGCAAGTAGTACAATACAAGCAGATTTGTTGAGGAAAACAGTTTGTGCTGACAGTTTACACTATCGGGATACAATTTTTGGACTCACTTTCATCTGGTGTCAGGGGCTGAATGCTTTGTCCTGCCTTCAGTATAGCTGGTGCCCTCATGGAAGAAGTTTTCTGGTTCAGATTCACCTAAAAGTAGTCCAGTTTGCATGTTGCAGAATTGCTTGGTTGTGTGGACCAAAGCATGAGAATTGAGGTTGGCTGACAGATTCATGTAAAGAGAGCTCTCCTGATTTTCTCTAAGATGCCGGTGTACATTATTCCCACTGATGCTAAATATGTATTTAAATATTTGAGTTTAAAAATTACCCTAATGAAATTAATTACACAGACTGCTCTTAGATTCATGGTTTATGTTAATCGCAGGACTACAGTTGGTGTCTAAGGTAACAACAGGTCACCATTCTGTTTAGTTGATAGATGTAATTAGGATAATGATATTTTTTGGATTAAGTGTTAGCTAATGGCATGTTTTTTAGTTACTTCTAAGTAAAAAGAGCAGTAATATTTGTGTGCTACTTCCTTGTTCCACAGTGGTATTCATCAGGATCTGCATTAGGTGTCATAAAAGAAAACTAAATATCAATCAATAATAATACAGTATTATAAAGTGTCACTGCTGGAAATCTCCGTTTTACTAAAGGGTAATACTTCCTAAATATCATAATTCAGCATTTAAAAAAAATACTTTTAAACCTGGAACAAAATAAATACAAAGCCAAGTACGTTACCCCACCTGCAGATGTCCCATGGTGTATGATCATTGAACAAGAAACCATCACACAATGCGAGCAATTTTTTTTTTTTCATTTTTGCCTGCTTTTTACCTAACCTTCCTTTGTTAAGGAAACTGACAGAGGGTTTGGCACCCAAAACACCTGATCTGTTTTACAAAGCATTTCAGCTGGAATTGAAGCTGAGTACCACTAATAAAACCAGATTGGACAAAAGACAATTATTCACCCTTAGACCGACAGCTCTCTTAATAGCATTTACCAGTCAACTGCTTTTAAAAATGTTCTTGCAAGAACACTGAAAGCTCTTGTATGCAGGTTGGGCACACTGTGGGAACACTGGAGAATTCAGGGCACTTTACTAGAAAACAGGGAGAAGTGATATTCACTTCTTGTTGCTTGGCTCAATTGCAGCACCTGGCCATTTGCACCACACCTCCAAAACACTTTCCTGACAAACAAGATGCTCCTATCATCTTGTTGAGTGGGCTGCTTTCTGTCTGCTCCCAATAAGAAGAGATGGTTGATATTGGGAGGGAAATGTGAAGAGATCCAAAGATCAATAGAGACACCAACACGTGATATCTTATTTTTCAGGAAAGTCTTCTTTCAGGTCAGATATTTGTGTGGCAAGCAAGTGAGTAATAGCATCACTGAACCTCTTGGTTTTAGATTAAAAATTACAATAGAGGTGGAGTGGAATTAAATCTTTTGATACTGGTATTTTTACCTCATTTAGTGTGAACAAGGATGCTTTTACAATGTTTTATCACATCTCTTTTTGTATAGTACACTAAAACATGCCTTATTTACTTACAGTTTTCTGCCCTTCTTTCCCCCTTTGTTGTACTTGCATATCTTGGTTGATCTGTGCTGGCTACTTAGAAAAAAACAAAGGCATATTTGTTGCATTATTTTGCTTCTAATATATGTTTGCATGGTCAAAATATATATTTTCTATCCAAGTGATTCAAAAATTATTCAAATCAAAAAGCCAATCAGTTGAACCCTGGACATTTTTGCCAGTCTGACTGTATCTGCAATAGAGCTTCAAGAAGACGACTGTCTTTTTTAACTGGACTGCAGTTTAGAGATGAGGTTGAAGCAGTTAATTAAATAACTTGAAGGTAAACCTTGAAGGAAACAGAAGCTCAGTCAACATGTAGGGGAAGAGGTCTACTTTTAAAAGAACTCAGTGTTTTTCAAGGAATACAAATAGATTGCCCAGTATTACCTGTGAGGAAATAATTTGTTGAGCCAATTGTTATTTTGATTTATGAATGTTATAGGCAAAAATACAGCTCTCTGTACACATTTTGGGTTACATAATAGTGTGCTAAAAGGCTCTTCATGTCTGTTGCTCTAGTATTAGATCAGATATCACCTCTAACATCACGAATGTTTGAATTTTGAGACCAATTGTGAAGTGAGGACACAGTGCATTAGACTGCTGCATTAGCACAGAGGCTTCTATATTCTATACAATGTAGCATTAAAAGGCCTTTTGTGTTTTCATTTAAAAAAGAGTATTTTATATAAATTCGGTAGTGCAAAAACTTCCTACACCACGTTACATTCTTTACATTACATACTTCCCCTGTAAACAGCTTTCCTGTAGGAACTTCCTTTGCAGTTTGTGCGATATATTATTCCCCCCCACCCCCTTACCCAGATTTGGATTAATGTGACTATTACTCAAAAACTTTTCTAATTACTCTGTGAACATTTTTTAAATATGTGCATTTGGTTTTGTCATTGAAAAGGAATTAAAATTTCGATTAAAGATTCTGTAGTTAGTAAAAAATATAAAAAATAGATCAATTGCAAAGCTATCTCCCTGAACATTCTTCATTTTCCAGTGATGCAAGGAATCAGACCCCTTTCAGGTGCACAAAGGAGTCACTTCTTCCTAAGACACCTTACGTTTTGAAATTGCACAGCTGGCATTAGAGATTGACTCCAGAACTCAGACACATTTCACTCCTTACTGTGGTGATTGGGTAATAAGTCCAAAATGGCTTCAAAGTTTTAGGAAACCACAAAATTGTGTAATTTTGTATAATTTGCTGCATGTCAACTCATGGTGAATGAAGTGATCCCAGCCTGCACTTCTTACCCCTGCTGTACTGGATAGAAAGCTAGATCCAGTCCTGCAACTGCTCAAGTAGATATTTTAATCAGGAATTATACAAGTTATGTATTCAGAGGTGGATCCTTTGTATGCAGTCAAGACTGGAAAAACCACACGTCTAAACCTGTGCTTCTGGAAATAGTTTTCAGCATATTCAAAAGTAGATAACAAAATTATACCAAAAGCACTTCTAAAGCTTAATTATCTTGCTTCCAGTATTTAAAAAAAATAAAGCATCTGTTAATAAAGTGAATTGCATTTCTTTTGCTTTCAAAATAAATGTGCTTCTCTGAAAACATTTAAAGTACAGCAGCAAATAAGGGCCTCCTCTTTCATCTGATTTATATAGTTAAAGGTCCTGTTGATTTTCATCAAGAGGGAGAGACTTCTCATTAGTTCTTTTCATTTCTATTTCCCTTTTTTCCACCAGACTCCCATTGGTTTCAGGGGGAATTCATCTGCACAAGGATTGAGGCCTTGACTTCACTCCTTTTAAATTTTTAGTGACTTTAATAGGCCAGAATCAGGTTTGCATGAAGTCTAGCTCAGGAGAGCTTAAATCTCTGTCCCTGCAATATGTTCCCTATGGCTGGACTCCTCCCTTTCCATAAAGTGGCATAGGTCTAAGGGGCTTTTCCAAAGCCTGAGGGTCACCTGGGAGAAAAAGCACACAGAAGGAACATGACACAGACCTCAGTCTTGCCAGAACATCATCATTGTCTTGAATGGGAATTTTCAGTGGATCCAGAGCATGGGACCAGGTCCCATTTGGTCTTAATTTGGACTTCAATAGTTCACTAGGATGTAAAGGCAGATCGAACAGGCCCATGTGATTTCATAAAACTGCACATAGAAAATACAAACCAACACTTCAGGCATATAAAAATTGACTGGCATTTAGTTTTTGTCACCAAAAATATCTAGAAACTAAAAAATAAATGTAGAAGATAAATGACTATAAAATATTAAAGAGCTAAATTTGGGGAGAGTGAGACACAACATGATTGAAAAGTGTCACGCAGAATACAATATAAATACATAAAACTGAATGCAGCAACAAATTGAAAAGAACTGCAGTTAAAGACAAAAACCCCACATTTTTATTTTGAGAATTAATGACCAGACATTGTTTGAAAAAAAGACATTATATTCTCAGTTATTCAAATGACTAACGGGACACCTTAGTCTTGTTACAGAAATAAGAAAACTGATGGAAATATAGAAAACTTTTTTAAAAAACCCACCTAAATGATTATGCTGTGCTCATTGTTTGGCCCAGCCCCCAGGATCAATATTTTGGGGCTCTTCAAACTTCTCTCTTTTCTATGTGCCAGGTTTAAATGAGGTCTGTGGCATTGGCCCAGCCATTTCAAGCAAAGGGCGATATTATAACAAAAATGCTTGTTCCTTTACACTAAATGCATTAGATGCCTGGTTGTTACATATTCAAGTGACAGAAAAAGACCCAAGTAAAAATCAACCTAGCTCCACTATGGCAAGTAGAAGCCTGCTGTTCCAAATCATGCATTGAATGGTCTAAAGTACTTTTAAGTCTTCCTTACTTAAAAAAAAAAAAAAAAGGAACAAGGAACATTTTTTAGGACCTATCTGTGTAACTGCATACATTAGATTATGATTAGAATTCATGAGTTGAATAAACTTTATATGATTTAGGGAATTAAAGCAATCTACAAGCTTTTAAAATATTTTATAGCATAGGAAGCTATGGATTCTGGACAAGAAAAAAGTAGATTTTTCAAGACTGGTTAGATGGGTACTTTTTAATGAAGGCTTTGGTTCAGCATCTTTCTTTTACAAAGCTGGAGAAAACAGAGAAATAAAAGATGCTTTGGCATTTTTAAGTGGATTGACATTTTCTTTTGTTTAAGCATAGTGGAAATCCTGTCCTCCCTTTCAGAACAGCTATGGAAAGATGGGTTGAGGCAAAGTTGGTGAGTCAAGTGACATCTTCTGTCAGTTCAAATGATTGAACTGAAAAACACAAACAAGCTTAGGGATATGGAAGACCTCAGGCAAATAACATGTACTTGAAGCCTTTTTTTCTCCAGCTATATGATTTATGATAATGAAAGGTACCACTTTCCCCTACAAACCTTGTCTCTCATGTCCTTACACCATAACAGCTTCAACAACATTTTGCATTACTAAAGTATAAGCACTGCATGGAGAACAAAAGATAAGAGTTTAAAGATCATGTAGAAGCAAATTGTGTTAAATTGAAGGAAAAATAAGAAGTGTGGGAAATATATTTTTTAATACCAAGGTATATTCTAAGAAGTTGAAAACTTTTGGATATATCTGAATAGCCATTTGGCACTATTTATTGCCACAGAAATAACTATAATTTTTAAATTTTAAAATGGAACTTTTTTCTTTAGTTATGAAATGTTGGCAATTTTCTATAAAAATATCAAATGCTTTAAGTTCTGGTCATTAAATCTTTGCTTTTCCTCACAGAATCATTAATTGAACAGACAAATGCAATAAACCAAGTTCTGCAAGTAAAAAAACTGATAATGATTTATAGCACAGATAAACTAAAATACTGTAGTCCTTAATTAACGATATACTCATGAGCTTTTTAACAGAAAGCAAGATACGTGAGATGCTTTAAGTAGAAGTTGCAATTTTGCAACATAAGTCTGTACAAAACCTCCAGGCAGCACGCTGTGAAGGAAGTACCTGTGTCCCAGGAAACGCTTTTTCCATAAATCCTTGTTAACAGTAGCTTTCCCCCCAACCCCAAACTATTTACAAGTATATGCATTTTGCAAGCTCAAAGCACCTTGTTTCACATCCTTGTGAATGCATGCATTGACATTTTATCCTTTCATGTGCAAATTCTAAAATTCATTGTAACCAAGGAAAAAGAAAAGTTAAAAGAGTTCAAAACCTGTCTACAATCATAAGTGAAAGGATCACAAATGTCAGATGTTGCAGACCACTGGCTCCTAATAAAGCTCTCTTTATTGTATTCACCTTTCTTGAGTAATTTTTCCCTGTTTTTTTTCAGTTTGTTACAAAAGCAGTCTTTTTTTTTTAATTAAACAGTATTTAAACTAAACAACTCTTCATGCCATGCAAAAATAGCATTTTATGCACTTTTGTTGAGGCTTTCCATGTTTTAGTTCATAGGCATTACTAACTGTTTTTTAAGAAAAGATATTTTTATTGCTTCTGTTACTAGTCACATGCTAGTTTCGCGTGTTGGACAATAACCAGTTTCTCCTGGACTTGAATGAATTTCTGGAGCAAATAAATGGTTTTCCATTTTGTGACCTTCTTGGTTACTGTCTGGCTTTACCTCACCCACAGCATGGTAAATGTCTTGAGTACAGTTGTGGCTCATGCTTTTGGGTGAAGAGGTGATCTGTGGCTCCCCTGTTAAATTGTTGCCATCACTGTGTTTATCCCCACAGCAATTTGTCTTGATATCCTGTTTCTTCTCGTGTTTCATACCATGTAACTCCATAAACTCTTCTTCTTCTCCAGTGTCTATTTCAGTGAAGCTCCTCCTCTCTTTTGAAGGGAAAGTGAAAATTTTTTGTTTGGGAAAGAGAGGGGATGATTTTTTAACAGGTCCCTGACAAAGTGCCGCTGCGTCAGCACCAAGTACAGGCCGTTCACCCTGGGGGGAATTTTCTTCTAGAAGAATGGTGCTGATGTGCTGAGGGGTGGCCTGTGTGAAGTCTCCTCCTGCTATCACTGGCAGTGGCCTTGCAGTGCTTGGTGGAGTTTGTGGAGCGCCACCTCTATTGTCCTTAAAATTAACTTTAAGGGATCTAGATTTTAATGGGTTGCTACCTTTCAGGGAGCTTTTGGGGCTTTCCATGGCCGTGTCAAAATGAAAATGACCGTGTGAAACAGTTTGGGACCCACTGCCATCACTGATAACAGCTCTGTTGATTGGATTATAGTCAAAGGTGATATCAGTTGGAGAAAATCCTCTGTCTTTTGCAAATGGTATAAACTGAGAACTTCTTGCCCTTTGGTTTTCATCCAGGTTAATAGCATCAGTTGGAAATCTCATTTGTAAGTGAGAGCCAGGAAACAGGGAGAGGGGAGACCTCTCTGTTTCCGTGAAGTCAGTTGCACAACTGGCAAAACTGTCGATACTGGATGTGCTTCTCATGTCCATTACGACGTCCGCAGGCCCAGCTGGCAACGGATCTCTCTGACCTATAACTTCTTCCATTTCTATTTCTTCTTCATAACTGGGTGGCTTTGCTGACTGGTCTTGGTAACCAGCATTAAGATTAGGCTGAGACTGAGTTTTAGTAATTTCATTGTACAGCATCTCCAGTTTTTGGGCACTGAGGTGCTGTGGGCTGGAGGATGCGGCAGCGTTATTTAATTGCTCGTGGGAGTCTTGTTGACTAACTTCTTGGTACTTGTTTTCATAAGATTTGTTTGAGCTTGTTTCAGACATTGTCCTTCTGGCCCATTTCCACCGGCTTGGGGATAGGCGGCTGTCATCAGGTGTCTCCTTCGGACTGAGTGGTTCTCCAAGCTTTCCTGAATCTACTGCTACATCTATCATTTCCATACTGCGAGCAAAGGCATCTTTCAGATTCATGGAGACGATACTGCCATTTCTTTTAGCTCGCTCAAGTGCTTCTCGCCTCTTAATTGCCTTCTCCTGTCTTTTCTGCTCCTTATAAAACTCTGAGAAATTGTTCACAATAATTGGTATGGGCAGGGCTATGACCAGCACTCCAGCAATACAGCAAAGTCCTCCCACTATTTTACCTAATAAGGTCTTAGGATAAATGTCACCATATCCTACAGTAGTCATAGTGATTGTTGCCCACCAGAATGATGCAGGAATACTTGTAAATTTTGTGGCATCTTCATCCTTTTCAGCAAAGAATACAAGACTTGAAAATATCATTATTCCCATGGCTAAAAATAATATCAACAGGCCCAATTCATTGTAACTCCGCCTGAGTGTAAAACCTAAAGACTGAAGGCCTGTTGAATGTCTGGCGAGCTTAAGAATCCTTAGGATCCTCATAATTCGGAATATCTGAACCACACGTCTGACGTTTTGGAACTGCAGGACACTTTTATTGGATTCTGTGAGGAAAATGGTGACGTAGTAGGGCAAGATAGCCAGTAAGTCAATGACATTTAATGGGCCTTTGAAGAACTTCCACTTATTTGGTGAGGACAGAAAACGCAAAAGATACTCCATGGTAAACCAAGCAATACACACAGCTTCAACGTGTGCCAGCTGAGGGTTGTCATTTGGCTGCCCAAATTCATCTATTTCTTGAAGTTCTGGCAGTGTGTTAAGAGACAAAGCAATAGTGGACAGCACGATGAATAGAATGGACACGATGGCCAAAATCTGTAAAACAAAATAAAAAATGTTTTGGTTAGACTGATACAAGTGTACTTTTCAGGGTTTTATTAAATCCTTTAAAATGTGCATGTGCCAAATAAACACAAAATGGTGGAAGCTGTTATCGCTGCTGCATTTATTATTTTGTTTTATTGTTTTAAATTTTGTACAGAGAAAGCATTAGACTCATCTTAGGCAGGGTCAAAACCTGATTGCTTTACTGCCTGCAGTAGGCCAATTCATTGCAGAAAGCAAGCCATGTCTGGTCTTACCATTTTTAAATTACAATAGGAGGTGATGTTTATTAGTGCAAGTCACCAAGTGAAAGATGTATATAGTTCCTGTTAATGTGCAGAACATTATGAATTTTTTGCATTAATTGCAATTATGTAGAGCTTTACATAGCGTGGACATTTGATTGGGGAATACCATGTGTAAGATGGTAATTCAGTACTACATAGTGCACACTTTCTTAGACAGGCATAAATTTATAGGCTGAAAAGTCAAGAAGAAAAAGTTGCTAATAGCACAGAACAGGTATACAGGTATCACCTTTCATGTTCTAAAATATTGAAAGTATTGAAACATATTTATTTGAATGTTTTTCTACCAGTGCTGCCTCTCTTCTTCTTCTTCCTCTTCTTCTTTTTTTTTTTTTAACTATATTTATTGGAGAAATAAGATCCATTCATTTCTCCTGCCAAGAGAGTTATGGACCATCTGTCTTCATCCTTTATACAGCCCATTCAGAGAATATCCTTAGGTTAATCTATCCTATTTAGGTGGGATATACATTCCTTTAAAACGTCTGCTACCAACATCAGCAGAAGAATGAGGGCAATAACAGTGCATATGTAGGCAGGGCTGATTAATGAAATTTGTATCTAGGACTGAGGCAGACAAAAGACAACACTATAAGTGAGCAATAACTACCTTTCAAACTGTGAAAGTCACCTGTATCAGATTTCACTCCATTAAAGTTGGAAACTTAAATAGGGTGTACTAGGTATCCACTTCATCTAAATGACTGTGAAATAGCTAATGCAGGCATGAGTTCTGTAGAATACTCAATAACGTAATTACACTTTCAGAATTTACAGAACAAATGAACAAGGCACAGGTCTGAATAATTGAGCTTGCAGTTTCTGTCAAGCTGATGGAGCCTCACTGGGGCCAGAATCAGAATAGCAGGATTGGAAAAGCTGTATAATACCAGGACCCAATTACTTGACATGCATCGTTCTTAAAAGAAAACTGCAAGAATGTATCTGCCCCATTGTCATCAAACTGATTTTAATTAGGAAACACTGGTATTTCAGTCTGTCATAAGGGATTTATTTTATGCCTAAATGTTTACCAGCATACAAAAGATCCTAGGAAAGAGGTGGGTCAGTGAATAGCACCCCCCCTTGCACCATGTGGCATTGGTAAAACTCCATGCGTTTTATAGGCCTTGGATACAAAACTTTCCTGTTCAGAGTTGCCACCCAGTGTGTTTTATTGAAAACAAGCATCTATCTGTTTGTTCCAGCCATTCCTTCAAATGCTGCTAACACACAAGCCTGAACTTTCCCAGCTCTTTTAATAAAATGTGCAATATAGCAAGCCTGGAATTTTAAGTGTTTTGTACATAGCATCTATAAGCATGAGTCTGTTCTTCGTGGAAAAAAAATTACAGCAGAATAAAGTAGTTTGGTTCCTTCTAATGTAAGACTCTAAAGCTTTTATTTGTTTGGAACTTTGTTGTATAATTAAAGCGGTGCATCATTCCACACACAATATGTTTTAATTATTGCAATTGATTAGATTTCACAACTCATTAGGCAAAAAAATGCCAGGGGAAATCTTGGAAGAAGAAGAGCAACTATGAGAAAAAAGAAGAAGAAAAAAAGAACTCCCTATTCTGAGTCTACATAAAGAACGCTTGGCAGCTATTACTGTGCTGGTAAATTGTCATAGAATAGATGCAGATTGTATTAAGAGAAGCACCGACTTTATAAGAAACAAACTGTAGCAAACTGCTAGGGTGGTTATGATGATACAGAGGAGTAAAGAAACCACCACTGACTGAATCTTTCCCAGCAGAATTTTGTGTTTATTACATAATATTTCTAAACTGTATTCTGGACTGAAATGCCTGGAAAGTTTGTGTACTCCCAATAATTAATCTATGACCACAGTCCTTGACATAATATTTTTAACCTGCATGTCAGAATAAACTCTGTTAAATGACAGATTCTGGCAGGTTATGTCATCTAGCTATGGTACTACAAAAGCACATGAAAATCCAGATCCTCTTGATGTTTAAAAGTATTTCCTTTTAAATGGCATTTTTTTCTAAAAGAATGGACAGATTTAAATTTCTTTCATGTGGGCTGGATATGAGGCATTTGAATCTGTTGATGCAATGAATAGTGAAACATTCCTTGAGTTAATGATGCAGTCTTAACAGCCTCTGCCAGATGCTGTTGTTTCTACTTTTTGGGGTGCAAGGACTGATAGCAATCTCCTAAAAATGTAGTTGTTTCCCAGTATTAAATTGCCACTGCCTTTTTTTCTTGTCCACCATCTTATTGCTTATCACTGCCAGAAGTGTGAGGAATTCTGCATAAAATGAGCATACAACTAAGGCAGAAAATAAAGGTGTACTGGAATAGTCTTCAAGTTGTTCCTTGCTATTCTGCAACAACTAATATGATATGTGAAATGATATGATATGATATGATATGTGAAAAGGCTTCTGCTATAACAGATAGGCCAGTGTAATTTTTATGTACAGCAGAGAAAAAGTGTGCACCAGGTTCACACTAAAATATAGCTGAGGGGGATTTCAATTGAGCCTACTGATCAACCAATACAGTATGTTTGATTAATGTAGGTTTCAGTCTGGAATTGGATAAGACTGTATTAGCAATAGTGTTTCCTTAGTCTTTTTTTTTTTTTCCCCAAGGTGGGATCTGGGGTAGGATCTAGACCATTTAAATAATAGACAGCAGTGTAGTCTCATACTTTTCAAATTTCTAGCCTCCACAGACACTGAAAATTATCAGACTGTCATATATTCTTCTCTTTCTGCATTTAAATGTATGATATTGTCTTCACATAAAGCTCCCTGGCAGTATCCCTGACTCTGCCTTTAGAAAATCTCAGAAAAAATTGCTGTTGTTCAGCTTTTGAAAGATTTCTGGAGAACTGTATCAACTTTCTTGGGCACTTAGCTATATATTCTTGGAAGCATCTGCTCTTGGGAAAGAGATGATCTAGATTTAAGAAGATAGGTGTCTGGAATTGGCCTAGGTTCTTCAGATCAACTTGAGAGCTACCAAGTGTTGTAGCCTGCAGGTCAAGCTGGATCTTGCATGGAAACGTCCTTAGCTTGTAGCGCTGAGCTACCAGCTCTGACCAGACAATCCACAGACTCACAGCCACACTGACAGGAGCAGAAGGTCAGATAATGGATGTTTTCATTTTGCTGAGGGAGTAAGCCCATGAAAGTGGAAGACATATTGGTAGGCTTGATGAGAAGTTTATAGAAATTAGTTTAATTCAGCAGCATCCTTTACTGTCAGCTGTCTTCAGATTGTGATATTGAGTTTGGAACTGAATGGTCAAAAAGTCTTGCTCAGTAAGAATGCTATCATGTACATCTGTCTAAATCTCTGCGCATTCTGTTCTTGACATCTGGGACTATCCAAATGAGATGCACATTGGAGAAGCAAAGACAGCACTACAAATTGAGTCACTGTGAAACTATAACTATTACCATATGAGGAATTTTAAGATTAGTCAGGACATCAGTCTGTAGGCACTTAGGAGAAGGGGCCACTAAAATACTCTTCTGTGATGCAAAGGACAAGAAGAAGGTCATGATACAACATCTCACTGCCTGGTTGCTCCATTTTCTCCCTCCATTGTATCCCTGGGACTTCCCAGTTACAAGCATCACCTCTTGCTTCTGATCCAAAATTTTATATCATGCTGCTTTGCCGAGGGGACTGTACTCAGCTCACACCTGTAATTCTGCATTCCCAACATGTGTCAGTGTGCAGTGGATCACAACAGACTAAAAATTACTTTGAATCTAAGGTTTCAACAGTCCACACTGAAAAAGTTTAATAAAAGGCAAAACATTTTGCTACAATCCTTTACTGGCCAATGATCTTTTTTAACATAAGGTTCTTGGCCATGGGTCATGAAAAAGGAGACAAATAGAAACAAATGTGGCTTGGATTTACTCCAAACTAGAACACAATGGAGCTATGGCAAGCCTTAAGCATGCCAAATCTAACCAATCTCAATAGTCCTGCAACACTGAGAATTATCTAAGAATAGAGTTATATGTTTGCAAATGCTCCTTGTTTTAAGTGATGGAAAAATTAATTTCCAGTTCCTAAAAGTTTAATTTCTGGAAAATAAGAGAGGGGAATAATTTAACAGAACAACATAAATTTAGTGCACTCTATCACTGTTGCCCTTTCAGGAACACATCTGATAATTCTGACAGCGTGTGTGATCACTGAACAGCTTCTCTCTGCTGCTCTCGATCTCCTTCCTTGATGACATTATTTAGGATGCTTTCATTTTCCCCTTTTTCCTAGATTAGTATTATTATTAATATTTTTAAGGACTTGGTTTGAAGGTTCTTCATTGCTATTTCAGGGATATTCATTAAACCTCACATTAACCACATACATGAAGGTTAAGCTCTCAGTGCTGTATTTATCTGGTGTCTAAGTGATACACAGTCTTTTCTTTTGGTCTCTTTGCACTAGGATGACTCTCATTTAAAAAACTTGGTTTAGAAATACTAATTTAGAAGGTTGTCACTAAAGATTTCATGACTAGCTCCATAAACATTGTATATTTAGATATGAGAATTATCTACTAGTTCATCAATAGATGAAAAAGCTCTGTCTCCAGTTCAGCTTGACAGACAAGTTCCTATGAAGACAGTGAACTCCAGTGCTCCTAGCTGTTTATTCATGGTTCTGTGAAGTTCAGTGTTGACTTTACCTAAGGAGTGGCACTTGTCCAGGGATATGCTGTCCTATCAAATTCACCCAGACTGGGAACCAACATGTGGGACCACCTTTGTTTCTGTAATGTGGTGTCCTTCAAGTCTTTGTCTGAGGAGGTTTAAGGCAGGTAGGAGTTTGCTGCCTGCCAATGCCAGACCAGTGATGATGACATTGGCAGGATCATAATCATGGTAATTCTAGTGGAAGGTGTGATAACAGACAGTTAAACCTCACATTTTGCCACTAGGTAAGTCAAACTTCTCCAAGCACAGCTGTAGTCAAGCAAGGTATTTTGAATCTGGCTAAGACAGGACTACTTGACTGGAGAAACTGCTTCTGTCTTGGCAAAAATCTTCACTTCAGAAGTTCAGTCATAAAGCCATTCTATGTATCTAATATACTTTCTGCTTGAGAGCACTGTATAAATTCCATTTTTTTCACAAAGCCTTTCCACCACTTTGTGCTGACTGCTGACCTTCCCATAGATGAATATTTGCTTTAGAATACCTAGTATCTCAGAGGGAATAAACCTGCCTAAGAAAGGATATTTTGTTATTTGAGATTAGCAAGCATCCTTCTGGATTAAAGTAACAGCAATAAAATGCATCTCTTCTGCATTCCGTGTCAGGTAGATGACTGTTTGTTGTATTTATGCTATTAGGATAACAGTAATAGAATACACCCCTCCTGCATTCTGGGGTGAGCTAACTGCATTTACTTAATGACTTGATTATTGCTTTAGGGAAGGGTGGCCTTGGGGTTTGTACCACCAAGATTTTCAGCCTAAGAATTTAGTTTGGGTCTGAGAATTTGATTATGGCTGAGTATTGAGGTGGCTTTTGCATGAAGCAACTCAGTGGGTAATATGGCAAATGGGAACCCTGGGAATGGACTGAGACTCTGTGAATCAACACAGGAACCACTCAAGTCTCTTAGAACACTAGGGGGAAATTAGAATACATAGTAGAAAACTAAGTACAACACTGCAAACATTTGCAGGATGTATCTCCTAATATTGCAACAAAAAAAGCGATGTTAGAAACCAGAGAAATTGCAATATGCAAAAGTAATAGGCAATGGATTGCAAAATGGGACTATCAGCTTGATCTTTAGCACAGCCCTGACTAAATCTGCTGTGATTCATTATAGGCAAAAGCTGAGGCTAATACTGAGGCATCTGTTGGACTGGCAAAGATGAGAGACCTTAAGTAGTCACAGATGAAGACTATCTTCGTAGTTTGGGAAGAGACATATGCATTCAATTTAGCATCAGTGAAGACAACCTTGAATCCTGAATCAGCATATGCTAATAAGAATTATTTTTTTTAGCGTATTAAGATCCATATCAGGTCAGCTCTAATATTTTTTGCTGTTGTTCAACAGCAAGAAGCTATTTCAGCTGGTGACATGAAATCAACTATTTAATGATATATCATCATAAAATATAAAATATCATATTGCTATAATAAATAACAAGCTGTCCCCTAGGTATTAATGTAGAAGAAATGGCAGATCCAGAGTAAATGCAGGTGAATTGTTTTGGTTTTTTTCACTATGAAATGGGATAAGTCCTCACTTTTCACCATGAGAGTGGATGTGACTGTCATATATTGGTAGAAATGGAGATAGTACTTGCTTGAAATTACAGTGTGGCTAGTTTAATCAATTAAATAATTTAATGTACGGTAGATTACAGTGAAAATAAAAAGCTTATCTAGCTAATACTTTCTTTGTTTGATAACAATGTGAGAGTTTTAACTGCCTTACAGATGATCACAGAAATTAACTTAAAGAATCATCTTAAAGGCTTTATTTATATATAGCATTTTGGCCTCCTAAGTATTATTTCCAAATGTAACAATTTGCTTATGTGTGCAAGAAAACTCACCTACATTTATCAAAAATGAATGTCTTTATTAAAGTTCCTGCCTGCCCTCGTTCAGAAGTTTTCTAAACCTTTGACATAATTCTTACATTTAGGTTGTATTTTGTACTAGCTGTCTAATTTTTGGGTAGTGAAAGCTGGGTGTTATTACTCAGATGAATGTACTAGACTCTTCAAAATTTGCATGGAAGTCATGACAAGGAGCTTGCAGTTTCCCATCCTTTTGCATAGCAAACCATATGCAAGATCTGTTCTGTGCTACTTCACGCGCGAAAACATTGGCTTCGTTACAGGAATTTCATTAAAGAAAACCCAAACAAACAAAAAGCGAAGGAACCCCGCAGCAAAACGGCCCAGCCTCCAGACCCGAACAGAGAGGTGGTCTCCAGCAGGAGCCGGGCTGGCTGTCGGAGGCCGAGGGAGCGGAGCAGGGAGCGGGGCGGGATCGGGCGGTGGCACCCGGGAGCTGTCCCCGGCCCGGTGCTGAACGCGGGGCGGCGGCAGATGTGCTGCGCCCACATCCGCTGTAAACCTCTTTTATTCTGTCACGTTACATACATGAGGGTATGCAAATTACGCAGCCTAAAAAGATAAGTCTGGGAAAATAAAGACAGCTCTGGTATAATATTTGTTTTCTTGGAAAAAATGGCATTGAAGGAGGCAGGAATCTCAGCAGAGGGGAGATATCTCTTTTTACTTCTTGCCATTGAGTAAGTTATTGCTAACACCCAGCAAATGACGGTGGAGATAAACAAGCAGGAAAAATGGAAAGTAAAACCTCAATTGTTTACCCTTAAGGAGTTTTAGCATAGACTGTTGAATGGATTTAATGGGGGAAATCAGCATACTTCATGTACAGATTTATTCTGACACTGCCTATTTTGATATTAACATTCAACTGAAAGCTGGAAGCTGGGTGTATCTGATTTTTAAAATCTGGAAACTGAGAATGAAATTTCTTGGTTCTCACTGTTTCTATTTGCCATTTTAATGGAATTTGCTTACCCTTGGGTTACTAGCCAGGACTGTACACTTGAATCTAATTTGCTGACAAACTTATTAAGGTTTTTGTTTAAACTATTCTCATTTTATCATCTTTTTACCATTGAATAGGACTGTTCTTTAGTCATATAATACGATGAGTAGGTATGGTCTTCCTGAAGGTAGATACTATCTATCAGACATATTTGAAATTATGACAGGCCCCAAATTCTTTATTCACACTTTAAAAATATTTTTTCTATCTTGGATTAGTGTAAATTTCTGTATAAAATTCAGAACAAAGGCTCTATATAAAATACCTATATTAATCCATGATTTTATTTAAAGGTTATGCCAGTATTTCCCAAACTTGCAGAATTAGAGAAATTGTTAGGGAAAGGAATCCAGCCTGTTGTCTTTTCTGCAATGAAGTAGTTAAAGGTCTGCACATCTTAAGTGCAATTTCCTTATGTTAGATGTCACTCCAGGATTACTTTTGAAACTTCATCTGTAATACTGCAGTTTCAAACCTTTACTAAAGTGTGATGTATGCTGTAACATATACAAAGAGTACCAATGCTCTTCAATAAATATGTAAATGTCCTCATATCCCTTTTGAGAAGGTCAAATTGTAATTGAAGGCAGATCTGATTCACAAAATATATTATCCATTATTAAAATACTATTAAAAGGTACTGCTCATGCTGCTGTGGGCTCAGACTAACAGGATAGTATATGAGAAAATGCCTGTAAATTGCAGGAACATTTCAGCTTAGGGCTGTAATTCAGACTGCTTTTGGCACAAATACCTCAGGCAGGTGCTGAACAGGGTGTTCAAGGGACGTCTGCTTTATCCCAAATTGTGACTTGGACAGAAGAAGGGCTGAATATTCCCTGCTCTACAAAACATTGTTTTTGTTCTGTCACAAATAAATGTCTATTATGCTTATGTTCTATTAAAATTAGGGTCTATCATTGTTACAGGGTCTGTTTTTTTTCTCAGGAAATCAAAAGGAGGTTTACTGTTGCCTAAACCAGAAAGCACCAGTAGAGTTTGAATATTTTAATCAGCTGTACTGGGAAACAAAGGAGGGCATTTCTGACAGGGCTTAGCCTAATGCTCTGCATTAATTTTGATATTTTTCCTATTTTGTATTTTAACCAGTAGATGTCTCTGTTTTATCATGCAGTTGTTGATAAGGACACAGTATTCCTGTTGTCACAACACATATTTAGTAAGAGAACCATTTGTTTCCCGTGGAATGAATACACGTGAATGCAAAAACACTGACTTAATGCTCTCAGCATACCCTGACCAACCTAAGCCCCCAGAAGCTTTGGTGAGAGCTCTGGCTGCTAAGCAATTTTGAAAATCATCTTTATGGAAATGTCCCATAGGATTTTAAGAGGACAAAAGGGGAATTGGTGGGATTCTATGGATATTCATCTAAAAAATGTAATAAATTTAGTACATCTTTTTTTATCCCATGGGAAGGCTCTCAGAAGCAGCTTACAGAATAGTATGGAGTACTTGATTTCTACACAATGCCTCAGGAAATTCCATGTTGTGATAGATGAATTATCTCCTCTGCTTCACAAATGTGTAAGATGATATTATTTTTGCATCTATAGGGATCAAGGGTAATAATGTAGCTCATTTGAAACTCTTACACCTAACTGAAAATATCATTGTGATGCAATTTTATTCAGACTTCTGTATATTCCAAATTTGAAAAAAAATTATACAATATATACAGTTTTTCTAAAATCTCTACAGGAGAGATCAGCAATTTAAAATTTATATTCAAATTCTATTATTTTAAATATATGAAAAATGAAGATACATTATTTAAGAACTTAAAATTTTTGATTTTTAGTAATTGTCTAAGAATGTGATATGTTTCTATCAGTTGTTTCCTGGCCTTGTTCTCGTTCTCCTAAGGCAGTAGTCCACACATTTAAAAATTTAGGAGCTAGTTTTTTGGTCTCTGTTTTCCTGGGTATCTTTATATTTGATGTCCTGGATTAGGTCACCAGAGAAAAAAAAACCCAAAAAAACCCCCAAAAAACCTAGACTGGATCTACACTGAGCCCTGAACTGCATCAGAATTTTTGTTTGTGGGTTGCTTTTAGAAATCCCTGCAGAAACTGTTAGAATCAGTGGTTGTGCCACATACTTATTAAATTAAAAAAAGCATATAATCTTAAAGAAGAAAAATGTCACCTCTTTTAGATGGCAGCTGTTCCCACATGAACAAGCAGTATGTTGGGGCCTTTTTTTCCCTTTAAAACCGAAGTCAATGTTCGAAACAGGACTTCTCCAGCGGGAGGGACATTGTCCTCAAGGACAAATACATGTCCCAGACTACCCCTGTGTGTTCGCACTTCCACCCGCTGTGGCTGTTTCTCCCACTGTCAAGTGGAACCAGAGGTGAGCTATTTCTTAGCCCACATTTATGCTCCCAATGCACTGTGATGAAAGGCATAGATGGCCAGTCTGAGTCATCAGTCCTGTGTCACTGGTTCCACCAGGCTGGCCATTTCTGGGAGCCAAGCAGAGCACTAAGTAGAAGAAACACCAGGCCTTACCCTGAAATGGCTTGTTATTAAATACAGCTTTTCCCAAATATCTGAACAAGGAGGAGTTGATTGTAGAAGGGAACATGAGTGTTAACTAGTTTCAAAAGAAGGACCAAATTATCTGTCAAATCTTCCTGGTTGTCAAACTGATGGCAAGCCAGAGAAACCCCACAGGTTTCCATGACTTCAGCTACACAGTAGAGTTTCTACAGCTCAATCAGGGTTAAGACAAGAAATAAACCTGGAAATAAATTTGTCAGGTATGAACAGCTATAATGCAGCTATCTGCAGCAAGGCTACGGACAATAAAATTCATCTTCAAAGAACCCTTGAACATGGAACAAATACATTATACTCTGGCTATGCTTCAGGAAGTATCTTTCATAGCTGACAATTTCAAAATACATACTTCTTTTTCTTTTAACTGCCAGCATCTGGAAATTTATGATAAAGACTTGGAACAGAGTCTTTGGGGTATTTACAATTGCTTTTATCTACACACTGATTACATATATTTCTACTTCTGAAAGCCACATAAAACCCCCACACCCACCTCCAACAACTCAAAAATCTGCTGGAAGGGTAATGCGATTCTTTATTTTGCATGATCTTTATGATAAGGGATAGAACTGCATGAGTAATTAAGGAAGAAAAAGATTTGTGTTATTACTAAGTCAGAAGTGCTAATCAAAACAAAGTAAATACTTTTGAAAAATCTCTTACTGTGGAATATATATGACAAAACCATATGGCTTTTAGTCATTACGACAATGGCAGTACTGGAAGAAAACAGTATAATTCAGGTACCACCTGGAATAAACTGGAACCACTCTGTACAGGGACTATATGTAATATTACTATATACTGTTATATATGTTTTCTCTGAGATGTAAACATACAGGTATGTAATTTCAAAAGCATTATTAATTATTGATCTTGCAGATTAGAATTACTGCTGCTTTATTCTGGGTCCTTTATCTCCAATTATTTTTCTGCAAGCTGTATAATTAGAAACACATTTTTATGGGAAAATACCTGGCTTACTACACCTAGGAGCTCACTGACAGGGAAGTATTTTGCTGCTATTAATAGAAAGAAACACAGTAACGACACCACTGCTGAGGGTTTTTTTTTTTTTTTTTTTNGTTTTTTTTTTTTTTTTTTTTCAAAATGATTTATCTTAGTAGTCATGGAAGCACATGCTCCTATCATTGTCCCATGCTCCTTTGAAGGCTAGGAAGTGGGACAGAGGTGATTTGTTGCCTTCAGTACAATCCATTTGACATTTTAACTGTTAATATTAGCCTGAAAGGAAATAACTGGCAATACTGCTATTGCTGTCATATAAGATGGGGAAATGGATGTGATGTGGAAATTAAGGAGTCAAAGCACCGGAATGTTTGAGGTGCTTTGCAAAATTAGGGATCTTGATTACTGAACTGAATTTTCAGCATCTAAGAAAACACTCTTCTTCTTTGAGGTCCCATTTATATTACAGAATGATATCCTTTTGAAATATTTTCATTAAGACAGAAAATGAGAACCTAGTATGACACAAAATAGGATTTAGAAATAAGGGACTATATTAACTCACAATGATTGAAAGAAATATACCATCCTCCATCAGCCCTAACATCACCATTTATGAATACATTTCTGCTCAAATAATTAGCTCCCTGCTTCATTTCCATATCCTGGTCCCTTCTGGGTTCCATCTGGAGGCACATGATCACCTCTGTGTGAGATGAGATCAATATCCTTGATAATATACTCCAGGAGAACAGTGAAGTCTAAAAGCAGGAACAAAGATGTTTTGACCAGATGTACTCATGACCTCCATTTCTGCGAAAGCGCCCCTCCTGACATTACTGGAGTGAGAGGGACTTTTGAGTAACCTGTCTATGTGCTTGGACTGAGCCAGAAGAGATATTTTCATCACTATCACCAGCAGGCTTTCAAGTGTACCTTTTATAGCCACAATCTGACAGTGAATCTGATTTACACAAGAAAACACTCACATAGAACTGTGTGACGTTACTGTACATATCTAATGCTTCTGTTGGGGGAAGCCTGCTATATGTAACTCAACAAGATAAACAGACATTTCTATGGATTTTTATCTGCAGGAGGCTTGTTTCATAGCAGCATGACTTGGGTAAGAGATTCCCCTAAAGGCATGTGAAATTGTAAAGGAGGGATAGTTTCCAAATCTCTCGCGGTGGAAATCAGAGCCAAACAGCAAAATGGTGCCAGTTAAAAAAGTGAGGAACAGATGTACTTTCATTGTCTGATCCTTCCACTTACAGTTAGTCTTTTGATATGATGAACACCATTACCAACATCAAAACATGCAAACAAAGTTGCATTGACAATGTCAAACATCAGCAGTGTTAGTAGGGTCACTAGTTTCCCATCGATTCTGGAAGCTGGGATAAAAAGGGCTTATGATTTTTATCTTTGCATCAAAGAAGAATGTGTTTCCTCTGAAACACCCTGTCAAAAGGAAAAGATGCAGTCCCTTCTTCATTACAAAGCATTGGATTTTTATTAAAATTCATTAGTGTTTAACTTTGTAGCTGGAAAGAAAAGCAATATTTATTTTGGAATTGCCAATTGCTTTTGATTTTGACAAATGACTTAAATTATTTGCTTATCAGATTTACTTTAGGAATGAATTGCATATTTTTTTCCAGAGGGTGTTACAATTCCTAAAGAGTTTCATCAATTTTCCATTAATGTGCCAGTCAGTCCTAAGCAATAATTACTAAAGCAGAGGCATCATATTAACCTCTTGATACCAGAAGTTGGAATTAGAATATTAGCACATAAGCAACATAAACATTGGCCCATTGGTGGCACGGGATTAAACTGCAGCATGCTGTGTCTGCTGTGAATGAATTCACTATACCTGGCCTAGCATATTTTCTGCAGTGCACAAATCCTTATCAAATGCACAGAACTCACTTGGAATATCCTCACAACTTCAGGAGTCAAACCCCCATGTGAAGCAGAAGTCAGGAATTAAAATCCTGCCTTGGTCTGATGTATCTCAAAGCAGCTCACATGAATGAGCCTTTTGCTTTTCTCATGTTTTTGTTTCCTGCACTCTATGCAATTATTGGGGGCTTTTGCAGGGAATATGCTTGTGCATACTATGAGCAAACATTTTCGATCAGTAATTTATACATCTGATTGCCACAGTAATCCTAGATGTGAGAACCCCGTTGCTTCATACTAAAATACTAAAAAATTGACATGGTAGAATTATAGCAGCAGCAGTATAATTTTAAACACAAATTTAGTGACTGAATGATTTTTTTTTTTTCAGTGAGAAACAATTATCATTAATTTCTTCTTCCACTAATATTTATCACATCACAGCAAAAGAAAAGAAGCATCAAACATATAGGCACAGATACTTTATATAAGAATTTCTAGTATTTATTAAGCATATCAAAAGCTTTACAGGAATAAAGTTATGAAAGGAATTTGTTGTTCTGGATTATTATTGCCTTGAGCTTTGATGACCTGTGAGTTATCAAAACTTGCAGGTAGGCCCTGAAATTTAAAGCCAGGTGGCCTTTCTGGATATAAGCTGTTTAATTTTCTAGAGAAATGGCAAAGAGTTCCTGGGGAAGACTGTGAAATATCGTACCTATGGCCTCACATTGCTTAGCTATAAATTTCCTGTTGTATAAAACTTAAACATAAAAACTACTGTACAGTAGCTGCCAGCTTTACATTGGTCTTATGAGGATCAATTAATTTCGTCTGGCATTTGATAAACTTTCAGAGATCAGTTCCCATTTAAATCACAGCATCTTCCTGGCTCTCTTTCTTATGTAGGAATGCAAGGTGGGGTTGGTTATTGTTGGTCATGTACAGCCACACAGGCACTCAGGATTTGCTGGCCATAGTCTAAGGTCCTGCATAGATATTATCAGTTCTTAAATGATTCTGGAAATGATGCCCCACTGGACCAATAGTCAGCACTAACCACAGATGTGCTGCCTCTCCAAAGTGCCCATTTGCATGACATGACCTTGGGGCCTTGGATAACTTGTTTTCCTTATAATTGGTCATTTACTACTGTTTACATTTCATTGCTGGAAGAATGCAGTTCCCTTTGAAGTGGGCTCTTTACAGACAATTGGCAGACTCTTACCTGCCTCTAGATTAATCTTGATACTAGATGAACACAAAAAATAAAATGGGAAGATAGAAGGCAGGGACACTGTCTTTACCATTCAAAGCTTGACATCACATATTATTTACTTTGTATTTTTTTAAATATGAGTGTCTTTACAGGGAGTGGGGACCTTTGTGAGTTCAGGACATTATGTAGCAACAGGCGCTCGTTAGGTTGTTAAAAAATACAATTTATTGTTTTCTATGACAATTTTGTTTTACATACAATTTATATATGTAAGAACTTTTGCAACAGTAAGAAAGGCAAAAAACCTCGTTAGATTGAATGAGAATCATGTCATCACATTAATAATAATTTTCATTTCCTCATAGTGAAATAAATACAATCCTCAAAGATAAGGGCAAGATTTGAGATGAGTAAATTGGTCTAGAGGCCCAGAATTTTTATAACTCAATTTCTTGGAGTGGCTCATATTAATTCTGTTCACTTACTCCCACATCTCTAGCAAGTATCATATAGTATTTCCAACAAATGGTTGACTTTCCCTTCTTTTCCCTCCCGAAAGACATTTGTTTGCAGAAGTTCCGCCAAAAAAGTAATGAAAACTTGACTAATATATTTATTTTATACATCTTCTATGCCAGAAAGGAGCTGAAAGAATCCCATTTGAAAAAAAGCCTATTAGGCAGCTTGAAATGAAAAAGAATATTCCTTTTTCTTTGCTCTCCGCTAGTCTGTTAAGCTGGAAGACTGACATTATTAGTTCTTTTCACTGCACCACCTTCTCACTATATTTTATATGTACATTACAATTCCTATTTAGCAGTTTATAAGCTTCCACTTTGGCAATTTAGATGAAGAAATAACCAGTACGTGCAGGTATCTCTGGTTATCTGTCTTAACTACATCATCTGCAAAAGCAGAAACCTTAATTACCTTAACGCCATCAGGAAAGGAACTTCTGAGTCCTTTCAATATAAATGCCCTATTACTGGCTTTTATAGCTGATCTTCAAAATGCTGAGTTGAAACATATGAGAACAGCTGACACTGTGCTGATAGACAAGAGGTCAAACCTTTACAGGGTCACATATGTTACTGCTGAAAGCTTAAGTAATTGCTTGCACGCAGGGTTATTTATAGTGTTGAAGAGTGAACCAATAGTATTGGTGTCTGATCCATACCTCGTATAGATAAACCAAACTGAATGACAACTCAGGGTACAGATGTCCCTGAAACTCATCTGGTTGACAGACTCCATAAAGTTTATTAAATATTGATGGCCACTTAAACAGATTTTCTCTGCTAGTTTCTGGAGCAAAATCCCAAATTATCTGGACTGCATTATAGCCCATGAAATAGCTACTTCAAGGTCTAGGGAAGGTTGCATCTCAAGCACTTTCATCAAGAACTTTTTCTTTTTTCTGTATCCCCCACAGGTGTCAAAGTTGTTTCTAACTTGGAGCAGGACTTGTATTGGTTTCCCCTTTGAACATTTTTAGGTTTGATTATCCTACTGTAAAAACAGTGCTTGGATGCAAACATGCTGCTTGGTTAGGAATACAACAATAAAACATCAACACAATACAACAATAAAACAACAGTAAAAATAATATGTCTAGTTTATGCATAGTAGTAAAATCCTTTTGCTTGAACCAGGGATTCTTAAACTGCATAACAATTAACTGCCATGAAAGACACATAAATAATACCTAGGAAGCCAATAGCTTCCTTCTGAGCAGAAATGTGACTAGCAACTGCTGTCATTGCTCCCAGCATTACCACAGAGATGGTACACGAGAAAAATAAAGCTGGGGAGGGACTTCTGGAACCCTTTGTGTTTTGCAACATTTTAATACAACTATTCAGTTCAGAACAATGAGCAGCTTCTCTCCAGGACACATGCAGGAGGCCTTGCAGCAAAGAAGCAAAAACTTTAATATAATGACCCATTTCACAAAGCAGATTATGTGGTAGCCTCTCATAACAAAGTAAAATAATTCCCCTGATGTGAACCCTATTTTAAAAGACATCTGCTTACAGTTGTAAGGGATAATATTTTGCAGTGATAGGGAAGATTTGAATCTCGAGCAAGAGACTGGAATATTGGCTGTGACTACCTACAAGTACCATTTGAACTCTCTCTTACAAAGGTACACTTCCAGATCTCCACAGCTGTTCATATATCCATCTACTGCACAGATGAGGAGGACAAAGATATCTGCTCAGACTACTTACCTCTTACAGACTTTTAGGTACTTTGGGTAATTGAAAATGAAAGAAGTGTGTTTCTAAAACAGACAGAAAAACATTGTCTCAAGATTACAGCCTCTGAAGAAAAGCCACCAAATCTCGGATTTACTCTTACTCAAAACTGCCATTTACAAATCGCGGAATTTCATGAGAGCAGCAGATGGTGAAAATACATTTTTAATTCATTTACTTTCTGTGTAGTGGGATGAATTCTTTTTGCTCTCCTTGTATGTATCCTCTCAATACAATTCTAACATCATTTTCAAAAGCTGAAATTGGTAATGAAGTGGGGGATTTTTTCTTCATTTCATTTTGTATGGTTTTTGAAGTGACAAAGAACTAAAGCTTCACTTATATTTCAAATGCAACACCTGTCAGCATTCATATATATTAGACATATACACACATATATTTACATGCACACACACACACATCCACATATATATGTATGCAAGTATGTACACTTATGCTTAGAGGGATCCCTGTTAAATATCTACAAATCTGAAAGACAAAAGCTTAATTCAGGAGCATTTAGGGTTGCGAGCTGCATTGCTGGCATAGTGCTAAATTCAATTTACTAAACCCTTTATGCAATGTTTTATTACACAAAAAATTGTAGATATGCCAAAAGTAACAAAGCGGATTGGTGTGGAAGATTTAATGAATTTATGTTGCTCTGGAAGCCTGAATCAAACACGATATTCATGGAGCTTAATTTGGATTGCTAGTGCTTTTTAAAGTAATTAAGAGCCTATAGTTAGGAGACATTTGAACTGGGCTGGAAATTATGGAAAAATACAATTTATTGCATATCTTTTCTGCATTGTGTTATTTTGGGTTCCTTTCTATTTTTAGTGCATACTGCTCTGTCCAAGACTTTCATTTTCCATATATCAGTTCTCCGTTCCCACCAATTTCTGCAAGAATTGCACCAATGGAAATTGGCAAGAAAGTAAGCTCAAAAATAACAATGAAAGTGCTTGTGCACCATGGTAATACTCCATGGGCTCTCAGGATTTCAGGTAGATACTTGTGTACCAAGTGCATACAAAGTAATTTTTTGTTCATTCAATATGATCAAATACCTGGAACACCCTTCTCCAGGATTCTTTGAATTTCTTTTCTTTAATATCAATTCATAGAATTTCCTGATTTGCTTCACCAACCTGATCTCATTTCAACAGTTCTCTTTGTAAGCTGAAATGGAGAACATCTAACAGTCAGTTCAGTTCAAAATTCAGTTACACAGAAACGTTTTTAATGTAATATTGTGCTGTGATTTATATTCATTTAACAAAGCCAAGCATTAACACACTCAAGAGAAAGAAGAAAAGAATTAAAGTATTGCTGGACCTTACACTAGACCTTTTCTTCAAAAGCAAAGAAAAAGCAAAATGAAAGCACCTTTAGACTGACCTGTGTATTAGAAGAATTAACCACACAACATCAATATGTCAAAATTAGGGCTATCTACAGAATACAGGATGAATCCTGGAGATTCTTCACCAGTGATTTAATGCTCATTACGTATCATAAATATTGATCACTAGAGCAGATGGGCAAGGATTTGCTGAGGAAAATTTTGAGAGAAATGAAAATGAATAAATATTTCCTCCATGCCTTTTCTTCTGTTTTAATGGTAAAAGTATTTGTTTAGAAACCAAAATGTCAGATATACATTAGAAATGTGAAGATTTTTATTTAGAGGGAAAAGCTTCTCTAAACAAATTTCAAGCAGTAAATTTCTGACTCTGTCCATTGCAAGCTACAAATTGAGCTTTAAGTGCCTGGACAAAATATGAGAATATTTCTGGGGGTGTTGCATCACTGTCACTTGTGATCTGAGTACCCTGTTGGAATAGTCACATTCCACCTTCCCAATTTAACTACTGCTTTGTCTCAGGCAGCTGAATCTCTGCATAGGTGTTTAACAGATCCATCACAATGGTGATATGTTCCAATGCACAGCAAATACCCAAATCCTTGAAAACAAGGCTGACTCAGGATGTGCAGAACATCACCTTCTGGAGTACTTGCATATGCTCAGGCACAAAAGGAAGAGTGCCCATCTTTCCTCTAGTCTGATTTTAGTGGGATGACATTGTGACAGCACTTTTAAATGCTTACACATCAAAGTAAGTGTGTGAAGTTTAGGTGGAATGAATCTGAGTTCTGATGTTCATGATATTCCCTGATAATTCATAAAATCATTAATTTGTGTATGATTCAGTAAAGAAATTAATATTAAATAATAAGCACAGCATATTAACCTTCTCTGGGCCTGTGTATAATATAATATAACATAACACAATACAGACTAATATGTATGGTAATATGTCTGGGAAGAGTAAAGTTAATTTTTTTAACTGCAAGAGAATTCTGTATTATTCAGAGGGGTTTTCCATACTGTTCATCCTCAAGCTAGAATGTACAGTGGATTCTACTATTACCTCCTTCCCAAAATGCTATTTACAATCCTTTGAGCCTGTCAGTTCAAACAGTTTTCAAACCATTTCACTGCCCACCTACCTAATTTGTATTTAATCAATTTGTCTGAGACAACGTTATAATGGACAGAGTGAAAAGACTTATTAATATTCACTAATCTCCTCACATCCACCAAGAGAGCCATGTTATTACAGAGAGGTATCAGATTAGTAAGCATGATTTTCCCATTTGTAAATCCATCTCTTAGTCACCTTCATGTCTTTAATGTAGCTGGAAAACAGCTTCCAGGATGATTTGTTCCATGACCTTCCCAGGGATTGAGGTGTGGCTGACCAGTCTGTGTTTTCTCCTTGCCCTTTTTGAAGTTATGAGTGACATTTGCTTTCTTCCAGCTCACACGAGCCGAGCCGCTCCTGATTGCCACAACTTTTCAAAGATAACTGAGAGAGGCCTTGTGGTGGCAACACCTGAACCCTCCTCACTGTGGGTTTATCCCATCAGATCCTATCAATTTGTGAATGCCCAGTTTGTTTAAATGTTTCTTAATCTGATTCTCCTCCATGGGGGGGTGAATTCCTCTTTTTCCAGAACATCCCAGAGTTCTCACAGATCTTGTATTGCTGATGGTCGATCTTATCAGTAAAGATCCTCTGTGCTGGCTCAGGTGGCTTCAATGCTGCTAATATGAATTGTGTAATTTTTCACTAGTAATGGATGGGTTAGAAATAATTTTCTTCGACATTCAAGTTCTAGTCTCTTTTTTTTTTTACAGCCATTAGCCAGAAAACCCTTATTTTTCCCTACCAGCAGAGATTTGCATTTGCAGAGAGCTCTGTTCATTGTGGTGAAGATGTGGGACTAGAAACCTCAGGATATGCAGCAGCTTTGAAGGAATAACTCTTTGGTAAATCTAATCACATACCACTGCTTCAGTGCTACTAGTCCTGAACTAACTAGATTAAAACCAGGAAGTTCTGTACATGCAACAATAACTCCTACTATTTTTCAGAATTCCCCCAATAAACAGAGAAAAAGCACAGAGTGGCTCATAAATAAATAATGCAAGCCACAGAAATGCCATAATATTTTGTTTTATTTTACTGCTGAAAAATTTCCACTCTGAAGACCAGTTTTATCTTCCATATCGAAGAATATCTTGTTACCACAAAGTACTGAAAGTCACACATTCTGACTTGTTAGATATGGCAGAAATTGATCTTAGCTGAAAAAGTAAAAAGCCACAGCAAAATTATCATAACTATAAATTGCATCTGAAGAGCACCATTGCTTTTGTGTGTGTGTGTAAGTGGTAATACAGACAATGAATTCAAACACGTCATAATTAAACAATTCAACAAATGAGTAGGAACTGAAAGTGTTTCCTGGAACTGAGAATGGCCAGAGTGAAAATAAGAATGAAACACAGTCATAATAAAAAAGGATACTTGGGAAGCACTTATTGTTTAGGATTTTTCTGAGATTCTCTTTTTAGTTTTTTCCATGCTGTACTAGCCTGATTGCTAACAAGTTTTCTCTTTTACAGACACCTTTCTCTCACTTTTGTTACCTGAAAATCGTAAGGAGAATATATTATACCAGGCAAGGAGAAATCCCTTTGACAGAAAATGCCTTCCATTTGTTTAGAGGTTTTCTAATTTTAAGCAAGAGAACAAACTCCCATCATAACACTATAATAAACTTCTGCATGCTCATTTTTATGTTTTATTGATGTGATAGAAATAAATCACTGATAGGCAAACCTCAAAAAAGATTTAGAGGCCATATCTAAAGCTTAGAAAGTCACTGGAAATCCACTGGAAGCAGACATTTGCAGTGGCAGGGATCTGGGGGAACTATGCTGACACACAGTGGGGTTCACTGAGTGCACAGGCACAGGAGGAAGGAGTGGGGTGCTCAGCTGCTGCACAGTCACAGAAAGCTTTTTCCCTTTCAGCCCTGCTGTCCAGCAACTGTGGTTAATGCCAGCAGATAACAGCTGCTAATGCGGCCTGGGATGAGCAGAGGGATTGACTCTGTTTGCTGAAGGGCAGAGACCAGTATGGGCCAGGAACAGTAGAGGCTTAAAAGAGAAAAAAAAAAATAGCAGGAAATATGCTGGGGCAGAAAGATGGCATATTTTAGAACAATATGCTATTTTTCTTTGAGATACAAACAGAAGACCTGCTAGGAAAACTGGGGGCTTGATTACAGTACCCTGCTTTTGACGCAGGGCTAAAAGTTACTTGCTTACCACTGTATGCACTAAACATCTCCATTTAGCAACTACAGGTTAGCAAAATATATAAATGACATTTCTGAACTGTCATTGGTGCAATATGATATTTCCCCATAGCATATGGACTTAGAAATGATCTCCCTTGCCATTGGCTGGAGCAAATGCTTCATTTCCTGAGCCTTTGGATATATTTGCATCATAGGACTGTCACTCTACAGCCCATACCTAAAGCCCCAAGGTCATTAATCATCTCTATGAAAGATATAAAGCTACTGGAATAGAACTCTGTCACCAGACAAATTACAGTATATTTCCGACCTTGTGTCTTAAATATTTATCATTGCTGTAAGTAGATTTGTGGGGCTGCTCTTTTTAAGAATCTGAAGAAAGCTGCAATGAAGGGAAGCTTGTCACTTGTTCTATGAATAAATAGGGCACTTCAAGATCCATCAATCTGATGTCTTCCCAAAGCAATAAATTCAGCTTCAAAAGGGAAAAAAACTTCCACCTTCAGCTGTAGATTTAATTTGTCATTATTGTACATGTATGTTTCTTTTGATGGTTTAAAAGCAATTCTTAGTGACAATATTTGGCAAAAACATGAAAAAAATACCTTTACAAAACCTAATGCTGTGTTTCACTTTGAAATTTATGTCATTATTCTCACATCTATTTCCAGACTTTATTATGGTGTGTGGTAGAAAAATCCCATCAAATCAATCAGAATCTTTGAAGAAGGGTTTTTCACAGTTGTCATTTATTCTGCCTGTTTTTTTACTCTGTTTCAAATAACCAGGAGAAAACACCCTTATCTTTCAGTGAAAACACCCTCACCCTTCTCTTGGTTGCTTCTTTCAAAAACAAGAGGTATCTAATATTTTTGTGCCCCATGGTACACCTCAGATATGAAATACAGCAATGTCATGAGGCTGCACTGCAGCACGGCAGAGGTCAGTCCCCGTGGGAAGGAAGTGGTAAACTAACTAGAGACAATACAGGCTTATTTTTTTTGTTTGGTTGGGGATCTTTTGTCTGTTTGGTTAGTTGTTTTTTTCTTTCTTTTTTTGTCCCAAGGAATTTTCTGAAAGAAAGCAGGAGAAAGTGTTGCATGAATCCTGTGAGATGTTGTCTTCTCTGTGTTGAATGAAAAACTCTTTAAATAATCAGAAAGGGGAAGGGAAGGGAAGGGAAGGGAAGGGAAGGGAAGTTGGGCAGCCAGTGAACTGGGTGTAATGGACAGCATGTGTGTGTGTGTGTGTGTGTGTGTGTGTGACTTTGGAAGACTACCCATAAGAGGGAGCAAAAGAACATCACAAATACTTGAATGTTTTTTCATAGTCTATTGTGGTCGCAAGCCAAAGTGAGCAGTCATGAATGAGAATGTTTCCTCAGGCTTGAATGTTTCCTCAGGCTTTTGCCTGATGATCAGGGTTGTCTATGTGTAATTTCAGTGCACATGTACAGCTCACATCCGTGCAAGAGCAACTTCCTTTTCTGCCAGAAAACCTGTGCAGAGTGGCAGGTAGTGTTTAATGCAACTTATGGTCCTGTGAAGGTCTGGAACTAAAGCTTGACTGGCTATAAACATGAGAGAGAAACTGAAATGGCACATTACTACTCACACCAAAGAGGTATTTCATATGATTTACATGTAATTGATGGAAGTGTATGCTATTTCAATAGTCCATGCAAATCAAGTGTGTCACATGGTTTGCTATTCAAAGGCACAAATAAATAGTGTAATATTAACAGTTCAGAAATAGTGTCATGGAAAGGACAGGCATGCACACCTAACTGAAGACACTGAGTTTCACAGAGTAACTTTGCTGTTTAATAGCATGTACATTTGCTGGCCCACATTTTGTTTCCTCCAGGCTTGCACTAAGCACACCTGCAGCGAGGAGCTAGTTGCCAAACCAATAATCTATGTTTTTCACATCTTCCAGAACCAGACGCATCATCCTCCATAGTATAATACAATCATAAATTCCTACTCCTCAGGTCTTTTGAGTATTCCCTTGGATTACTCAAGTTCCCTCCACTGCTGAGAAGTGTTCACAAGCACATTAGCCAATGCATTTCTGTATGTGTTTGTGCGAAAAAGTAGTCTGTAAGCTGTATATCACTGTGCACTGACACCAGTGAAACTCTCGTCCTCCTGTGCTCTGTTCTCCTGTGCTTTATCATGGCTTTAGGGTGCTATGCCTCATTACAATTTTAGTCTGTTCAGATCAGCAGTTGACCTTTCCCTTTGTTATGGAAAACTCCATGCATATTCCTGGAGCTACACAAATGATAAATAAAATTCACCTAATCCCTAGCTGCATCACCTAGCCCCTACTGGTGTGCACAGAAATTCTCCATACTAATTTTTCTAACATCACTATCTGCCCCTAGGTATTCATCACTGTGAACAGCCAATGACCAGGCTATAACCTGGAAAAATTGAATGGAAGGACACATTTTAAGCAGCTCAGAGTAAATACGTAAATAGCTTAATTACCAGAATTGTCCAATAGAAACAAGAGTCTGTACAGAAATATTGTTTTACCTCTGTCTCCCTCTCTACCTCTGTTCTTTAAGGTTCTTTTTCTTGAAGTCTTAAAGTTCAGCCTCATATACAGCATTTGTTTGTTTTAGTGCCCTGGTACCTAATGCATGACATTTAATAAGCTTATAATTTACTAAAGCCTAAAAATGGTTCTGTTCCAAAATAATGTTGAAGAAACATCAGACGGTCTGTCATCCTGTACCAGGAAAGAATGAGTAAGTGCTAAAAGTGGCTTCACATCCTTTCTATATATAGAAATCCTATTACAATTACCCTTAACTGTCCTTTGCCTTGCTGTAGTAGTTTCTTCTGTGTCCTCTATACCTCCATAAGTAAATACAATAAGATGCCAGGGTTTGTTTGTGTATAAAAAGAAGAGGCAATCCTGATCCACTTTTAGTGTATAGCTAATTTCCAAGCAAATGTGTGGTATCCTCATCCTTATCTTCACCTTTGTTTCACACTTTGTATGTACAGTAGCAGTTCTTGATGCTGTATCTATTTTCACTTTTTGAGAATTAAACTGTTTCTCACAGTATCTCCCATTGTCACATCTTGTGTTTGGAGTACAAAGCATTCAGAAAAGAGTAGGCCAGCATTAATAGCTTCAGGAGGCAAATCTGTGCAGAATTCTTGGCCTGCATAAGGAATGAAGGTGGATTTTAGTGAAGGACCTGCCACAGATGGATAATGATTATAATAATCACCAGTGCATCTCATCACTTTTTTTAGCAGTTCTTTAAAAGGCTTCTTTGTTGACAAAGTTTTTTATTCTTGTTGCTGTCAGTGCAGAGCCTGTTTCCTTCCTTCTGAAGATTAATGGTCAGTTAACTGCTCATGGCTGAGCAAGGTTCATTAAAGGAATATTGTCTAATCATCTACAACGCTGCCTGTCTCTCCTTATTTTAAGCATATAATTTTGTGGAAACAGGATCAGAGATTAATTGAGTCAATTAGCAGCTAGATTTGCAGACAGTTCGGGAGACCTAAGACTTCCCACTTACTGTATTGATTTGTGTGCAAAATGGCATCTAATTTTCCACACTTCTAGGACTGGCAGGCATCCAGTCTGTTGTTTTTCTATCCTAATGGCTAAGAACAGGCCATGTGATCTTTGCCAATAAGTTGCATTTCTTTAATCTTCCTTCTAAATGCAGTCATTCTATTTAGGTACTCGTGGGCTTGTTTAATATATTTTTCAAAAATCAAGCTATGTTGGCAAAATACAGGCCCAGAGAAGCTCAAATCAAAGACATAAACTCTAAATCAGGAGTTACAGTGCTTACCTGACTGAAAATGGGCCAACTTCTGTACTGTGGTAACCTGTAGATTTCTGGTGAATCACTGCTTTTCACAGAAGAGGACAAGCTAACATTAAATTCTTCAGTATGTATATATAGTTTGAAAGTTTAGGCTACTCTCTCTTCCCACATCTGGTCTTTATCATTCCTTACCTTAAGGCAGAGCTCATGCAGTTGATGGGTAGCTTCTGGCCATTGATCAGGACCCAAGAATGGGTTCCAAGCATTCAGAAAAGCACTGCTACTTTCTTCCTGGGTGTGCTTAGAAGTACATGGGAACCATTACATGAAGCTAAATACTGCTGCTTTACAGGTGAAAACTCTAGCAGAATTTCTATTTAATCTTTTGTCTTCCATCCTAATAGTGCTGATGTACTTCCCAATCATTAGTGATGGAAGACCCCTTATGTCTTTACAAGATACAGAGGAAATCAGTGATTTAATCTGTTGCTCTATTTGTGAAAATTATGAGGAGCTTTGACTTGCAAGAGTAAATGTTTTTGTGACTATCCCTGCTGAGGAAGACCACTCCAGCCACACTGTATTCTCCTCTTGCACCAGCAGAAAGTGTACGCCTACTGCTGACTCTCAGACTACAGACTTGCTTGACCTAAAGTTTCAGGAAAAATTTTTTTAGATACAGCTTTTCCAGTAAGTAGTGAAATATTGTGAAGACCAGCTTTTATGTTAATAAGAAAAGGAGTGGACATTCATGTGTTTTTATTAATGACTGTCACATATTTAATTCTGTGTAAAATAGAAGTTGGTGAGATAGAAGTGAAGGAAGGAGGAGAACAAACTTCAGTATCTGATTCAGATAGCATTTAAGTCATTGAGAAGTGGGTGACTGATTTGAATGGACTTTCACAGGGATCAAGGAACCTCAGCTACAGAACTGAAACCCCTCCAAAGTCATAGAACATGATCACCTGCTACACCTACTGATATTTATTTCTGTTATTTCCCTACAGATAGCCCTCAGTTTGGAAGGTTAAGCAAGGCTTTTGGAAGCTCTGCAAATCCTTTAGTGTCTTTCAATAGAATAGCTCTCTGTTGCTCAGATGATAATAGCAATTCTTTGTCCTTCCTTCAATTACTCTTGCTTCAGCAAGGAATCAGATCCTCAGTATCCAACATTTTCATGTAGCGATTTTTTTGCTGTTCACATGTCTAAAATGAAATTGAGAGTTTTAATCTGCTTGTTTACTAAGGTTCATTAACAGCCTTTAGTCCACCTCCTCAGTTTTCCATCAGCAAGTACTACCATTCAGCAGATTGGAGAAGAGAGATAATTGCTTGAAAGACATAAACCACAACTAATGCAAGACTGCACGAACCAGCTCATTAGCAAGAGTCCACTTCCAAAGTGAAATTCAAAGCTCTGGGCCAGTTATGCGCATAAATGTTGATTCTTGGGGATTATTTAGTGAAGGTGGTGGGAAGTGTGCTATTGTAAGAAACCACAGCTTTCATTTACTTAGTGGGTGCAACAGATTCTCAGCTACTTTGTGTAATCAGATTTGCTTCTTTACCTAATTCATGGCATCCTGTTAGCTTTAAAAAAAATACAGGAAACCTTGTTTCTAAAGTGGCAGTTTTTAGCCTCTTTCTCATCTGTTAGACCAGATTACCTACTTGCTATTTCCCTTTCAGGACTGTGATAGGAAAACATCTTCTCTCCTGGTTTCTTTAAAGGAAATGTTTGTCACTGACTCTTTTGTCTCTTCCTCCTGTTATCAGCTGCCCTTTTGCTCCATGGCAGGCAGGTATTCTTGAAGGTGAGAAATCACTATGAGAGGACCACTAGGGAAATGGGAAACTTTCAACGAATCTGAGTCTGGTATGGCAGAAGTTCTGGTGAAAGTTGACCCCACAGTTTCTTAGGACAGATTGCTGAGTAGCCACATATTAAAAATTGCTATTAGCCCCTGTCTTTCTCAAAAGAGAATCAGCAATTTTATGAAGAAGGTATCTGAAGACTTGCACTATACTGGAAAGCAGCAAAAAGCAAGCCTTTCCCAAATTATGCCTTTTGCAATGGAAATAAGATTCTTCCTCCTAGTGCCCCCTCCTATGTTTGTGTTGCATTTTTCAGTACAATTTTTTTTTTAAAATTCAGTGAAGCCAGCTGTGAAGCTATTTTAGCCAAGAATAAGAGTTGTAAGAATCATGAATACTAAATTCTATTTATATAATACCAGAGTCACAGCAGACATACAATATTACAGCAAAGAAGAGAACATCATTTAGGTAAAAAGACTTCAGTGTATGAATAAAAGGCTCTAAGCAAAGTGAAAACTTCCCTTTCAGTCCCTTTAAACTACTCACATCCTCCAAAATTGTAGCAAAGACCATATACCTCAGGTTTGTAGCTTTCTCAGGAAGTGTTGTCTTTTATTTCTAAGAGCGGATGTCAGTTGTGACTTACAGCATATGGCCAAAGCCAAATCCCACCTGCCACGGGATTTAGGCAGATATTTGTCACTGAAGTCCTGTATTACCTAAAAAATGCACAACTTAAGGAAGTACCAGGAGGGACCTAAACTCTTTTCCTTTCTACTTCAAAGCCTCTCCTCTGATATACAAACCCTGGAAAGCAGAAAATATGTGTCCCTTGTGATCTCTTTGTTTAAGGGTCTCTTTTTAGAATCTGACAAAATGGTTTGGGGTGCTTATTACACCCCGAATTTTGTAAACCAAACCGATGTCTTAGTAACACAACAGAATGAAAAATCCCACTATACTTATTTGCCTATCTTAAAAGTATGCTGCTAAACACATTGCATGCAAATGAGAGGCAAATTAGCATATCTGACCACAGACAGTCATTCTCTGAAGAGTAGTGTGTTTAGATATAAATGATTACCCAGTAATGAAATAGCAGCAGTAGTGATGAACCTATTTCCTCAGTTCTAATTACATAGGCTCCGAAGAGGTCTAAGCTATGTTCCCTGAAAAGCTAATTATTCTACCAAGAACCACTTTCTGCATTACAAATAAATTAATCCCCACAGGAATAACTGAGCTGAGGTAAATGTGACAATGTTTCTACCACAGGGAAAAGTATTTGCTCCAGAATTTTTAACCATTCAAATGCTGGAAAAGCTCCATTTTCCCCCTTGAAAATAAATACATTTTGATAAACAGTTCAGATTTTGCAAGATTCTTGATCTCTCTATCTTGTTATTAATTACAAGGACAATTTAATCCCTTTTACATTTTCCAGAAGACATTACTTTCTGGTTTTCTGTCTAAAGTTAGTCACTCATTACCTTTAAAGCACCTCAATAAATGCTTTAATGTGACGCTTTAATAAAAGGACTTTACAAAAAAAAAGTCCTAAAACTGCAACAGAACTGAACTGAATATTCCTTCATATAACCTTAATGTAGTAATAAAAATTACTAAAATAGAAGTGTTCCCACATTTAACAGCCTATTGCCAAGAAGTAAAAGAAATGTCTATTGAGAGCTCAAAGGCTCCCTAAAATCAAAAGGTACAAAAATTGGCATTTGAGTTGAAAGCCCTGTGTTTAGAGACACCCTGCATAACACTAGACAAAGTTGTAAGACTGTTACTGTCCAAATGCTGCTATTTGAAAATATTCAGAATAGGTTGTCTGCAGTTTTTCTTCCTAGGGTACTTTGTATCCTTTCTCCTCCATACCTCTTAGATTAGCAGCAAAACAGGTGGAAAGAGAGGGAAGGGGCAAAGTCCATTTCCAGCTCTCGCCCTGTTGTTAGGAAGATAATGTACCCATGTGTCTAAACTGAGGATCCAACAGATTCTACCAGGGTCAGAGAGAATTGTCATGTCAGTTCTAGCAGCACCTTGAGACTCCTTCCCCTTTCTACTTTTTGTTTCTGTTATTTCTCAGCTTTGTGCGTGGAAGAAACCCACCAACTCTGGATTTAAGTATGACATTCATAGATACTATATTCTTGTCTCTGTATGGCAGTTTATTGTAAGATAAGCTTAAAAAAATTTCTTGACATAAATATCCACCAACTCACCTTGCTACTGAGAGCAAGGGAGTGAATGAGCAAGGTGCTCTTTTGGCCTATTAAAAAACCCAGAATATTTCCATGGAAAAACAGCCATCTAGAGCAACACTGTACTGTACTAGTTACTCACTAAGGAGATGCCATAACGTATTTTAACTGGGCAAGTTATAGTATGATCAGAATGGTAAATGGATTCAAATATTTAAGTTTCAACTGACAGATCGAGGAAGAGGGCTTATATTCATTGCACACAATTTTATAGTACCTAATTTTCCTACTTAGCATTGCAATGAGGATTGATAGAACTAATCCAAACCCTTCACATAAAATGAAACAACATGAAAATGAGAAGACATATGATTTATACATTTTGAAATTATGCATAAGATTAGAGCTTTATGTCTAGAGTGATATAGAAATATTCAAGAAATATTTAATTTCAAACAGAACAAAGGGCATGGTGGGCCTTTTTTCCTCTAATGTATAGTCTTTATGAATCTGTCTGGGATATCTGACATGAGAATAAAGAAAAGAAATAGTTTGTCGAGAGGTTAGAGCCTTTTCATGATATTGAAGTGCTGAACCTAGTTTTTAGTATAGCAATTTGACTAGCATAAAACTTGAACTGAGATGAATGAGATTTCCATTTAGTTTTCTCTTTTAAAATCTGATCCTTATTTCTTAACTGAAAAGCAGCAAAATAACGGAAATCAGAAATGTAATTGTTTTTCAGTCCATTAGATAAAGAAATGTGTATGTCATTGACTAGGTAATAGCTTTTCAGAACTAATGAATACTCAAGATTCAATCTGGTGGTGATGCAGCACAAGAATATGGCAAGGAAAGAAAATACAAAATACCATGCAGAAATCAAATATTTGAGCTGAAAGCAGAGGGAATTTTAAAAACAATGAATATGTTAGTGCAATGGCTGATGCAGTCTCCTGTAAAAACACACTTTCACTACTTAGGATTAAGATTAAAATCACTTTACTTGAAGCAGTGAAAATCTGTGAGGAAAAATATACTCTATATGCTCCAGGCTTAATCAAAAAAGCTGTTTAGTTAAATCCATGTAAGTTTTTGATAGAGTTAACTGCTTCTCCTATGATTAACAGTCCACCTTCAGCTTTCAAGCCTTCATCCTCACAGGTCTGACTATGGAAATGCCGGATATCTCCAAAAGAAACTGTGGCACCGAAGGATGCCAGGTAAAGCAGGGTACAGAGCCATGTTTTCCTCAGCATCACTGTCAGCCACTGCAAATGTGTCAAGCTTGGTTGCTGTGCTTTACACTGTTCCCTGTGCAGTGCAGAACCAAGTGAAGGTCACAGCCTTCATCTTTGAGGTATCCCCCTCACAGAAACAAAAAATTTAGTTTACAAAGATGTAGAACACAGCTGACAACACTTCTCAGGTGGAATGGAATAATATGGCCACAGCTCATCTTTACAGAGAATAGGACTGGCATAATCTGGCATTTAAATAAGAATATCAGACACCTACAATCTGAAATAGAAAGCTCATTTCTTTTACCTTGTCTTCTTACATGAGTATTAATGATGTTGCTTAGTTAATGTATATGAATTTTCAAAACCAAACATTCAAGAACTCACTTCTATATCTGAGGAAAGGATAGGAGAACAAAGTACTTCTCAGGCATTAGATACAGTGCTTAAGCAAGATAATAAGGTTCATGTCCACTTCTGGGCTCCTCAGTACAAGACAGACATGGAGCTCCTGGAGCTGGTCCAGTGAAGGGCTACAAAGATGATTAAGGGACTGGAACATCTCTCTTACAAGGAAAGAGTTGGGAGAGTTGGGCCTGTTCAACCTCAAGAAGAGACAACTGAGTGGGTACCTCATAAATTTGTATAAATATCTGGAGGGATATTTATACAAGCCAGGCTCTGCTTGATGGTGCCAGGCAGTAGGACATGAGGAAACAGGCAGAAACTGATGTACAGTATGTTCAGCCTCAATGTGAGAAAGAATTTCTTTACTGTGTGAGTGACCAGGCACTGGAACAGGTTGCCCAGAGAAGTTGTAGAATCTCCCTCAGTGGAGATATTCAATAACTGTTTGGATGCAATCCTGTTCAATCCTAGGATGGTTCTGCTTGAGCAGGGAGGTTGGACCAGATGACCCACTGTGGACCCTTCCAACTTGACCCATCCTGTGATTCTGTAACTGATTTCAGTTACAATGAAAAATACAGTCAGAAAACAGAGGTTAAGACTTTTGAAAGAAAACTTTTGGAAGAAAGTAACATGCAAAGTTGTTGGGATGGAGGAGAAGGACAGGGAGGGAAGAAAGGGACTGACAAAAGCATTTAAAAATATCTTCCTTGTATTTCTCTGATTGCCTGCTTTTTGCATTCATTAGCCCTTCTTTTAATAGACATAAGAGGCATTTGAATTTGTACAACGTGGAATGGGAGGAATAAAGAGAAGTGGCCTTGAACTATTCTAGGTGCAGAAATCACCTGTCTGTCTTCTGTTTTTCACTATCAATTACCAAGAACAAGTACGTAAATTTTTTGCCATCTCTGGTTGGGCAGTTCTATTAAAAATGTCTTTCTTTTATAACACATAACCCACTTTTTAAAAGAAAGGGATGAATGGCTCTGAACAGCGAGCAATTCCATATTAACATTGAATTTGTTACTAGGGCGAGGCAAACTGCTAATCTAACATTACAAGCAAACAAAAAATGGTTTGATAAAATAAATCATCTCTTTTCCATGGTACTTACAAAGGGAACAGGTTTGATAATTAAGGAGATATAAACTCTGAGTTACTGAGTCTCCCAAAATCCCAGCTTCTGAATGGCTATCCATCAGGATAGGAGCTGGTTCCTGTTCATCTGTGCTTTGGCCCTCTTTGTGATGAGGGCAGATAAGGTGATCTTTGGTTTCACCCAGTGCAGACTTAGAAACTGATTCTAAAATTACTGAAAATGATGGTGAATGCATGTAAGATTTATTGCAGATCATTAATTCGCTTATATATGACTGTGTAGAAAGGTACTCAAGGTTTTTTAGGACAGGACCAGTATCTCACTATTTGGGAAGTTCTGTGGCATTACACTGTGTCTCTGAAGCCTGGACAGATGAAATCTAAAGTGGTGAATATTTCCCAACAAGAATTTATCACCTTACAGCAACAGTTACTGAAGAGTGAATGAGGCAAGAGAGAAAATTATGCTGATAAGTGAAGCAATGTCTTCGGGGGAACTTGTGATTCTTCAGAGGTTAAATCAGTCAAGTGACAGGGATCCTGTAAAATCCTTGTTTCAGGTGTTTGCTTCCATCAAATTGTGATAAAAATCTGACAGGTGAAAGTTTACAGGATAGCTTTAATGGAAGAACAGCCTCTCTTCTGACTTTTAATTCTCACATTTGAAATTCAAATTCAACAGTATACAAGAAAAAATATTTTTTTGCCCATATTTCAGCAAGCCTACATTTTAGTGTCAGGACGGCCGAGATGAAAGTCTAGTTGAATCACACATTGCATCCTGTCTAACTTTAAACAGGTTCAGCAAACTTTTAGTCCAACACTTTCCAAAAAGTAGCAGCAGAATTGGGGGTAAACGCAAGCAGTAGACATACTTCATAGGCATCGCTTTTTACATATTAAGGCATTGGAAGAACATGGATAGCAGTTATGTGTGGCAAAATAGTAAGCTATGGTTTTGCTGGAAAATAATTAATTCTGATGATAAAGTCTCTTTTTTGCCCCCCCTTGCAATTTCAGCATGCACATACTTTCCTCTGTAATAGCTGGTTCTTTGATTTATATCAGCAAAATTAAGCTGCCAGTAACTTTTCCTAACTTTTCCTCAGGTAACTGAAGTTATTTCAGAGCAGCATTCATCTGGTCACATCTGCTCTTTGGCGTTTTTGGTGGGGTTTTTTTGTTTTTGTTTTTGTTTTTTTGTGTGTGTGTGTTTTTGTTGTTGTTTTTGTTTTTGTTTTTCTTTTGTGCAGAGGACTGAAAGGGCCAAAAAGCCATGGGAACACCTGGGTGCAGATGCACCATGTTGCCTGGGCATGTTTTCTCCCAGTGCAGCCTGCTCCAGGGGCTGTGCTGGCTCCATGTCTGATCACTCCTGGTGAGTGTCTCCCAGAAATTCTCCAAGCATCCCTGCTAACACCAGCTACTGGGGAACCAAATATATTCAGGCGAGTCTGTCCTATTAACAGAGATTATGATTCATTTAAAAGCACAGAGGTGAAAAGCAATTAGTATTAGTGATGATATGGAAGTGAAATTCTTCTGGAAAGGAAAAACTGGGAGAGAGAAACATTTTTTCCTGATGTTTTTCAGTTACCAAGACTATTTCTAGATAAAAATAAGTGATTCACCCTAGGCATTTTTGTCACTTGTTATTTAAAGGGAATTATCATGGCTTGGCATTAGTTCTGAGGTATAATTCACAGTGTTTAAAATGATAAACATGTAAGATCCTCTCGGTAAACAGACCCATAGAAAGGGCAGGCAGATGGAGGTCTGCATGCTGTTTTGTTTTATGTCCAGCATTACTTACATTTGGTAACTACTGAAACCCTTAAGCTTTAAATCTCCTCTTTCTCTTATAAAATACTGTGAGATTAGGAGGTCTGCACTAATCAAGTGCCAACAATAAAAAAAACAAACAACCAAACCCATTGTGGAGCTGCCAATGCTAGAAAAGTCAAAGGTGAAAGTATTGCCCAAATCCTCAAAGATAGACCTTAAGTATATTTTTCTCTGCTTAATATGATTTTTAGAATATGAAGGCAAAGGTGTTTCTCTGTACCTGATTATCTGTTGAGAATAATGCATTAGAACAATGAGCATAAAGAGAATAAATAATACATTAATCAAGAGGAACAAAAAGACTTCTTTAACTTGAATGCTTCAGAGTTTGGGATTCACACTCAGATTATCTCTAATCCATTGTAAAAACAAATACTTGTTTTCTTTTTTTTTTTTTTTAACTTCCTCACCTTATAGTTGGGGTAGACTAAGTGCCCTGGGTGCAGATGCACAAAGAAGCAGATAATAGTAGATGAATCTCTGAGTTGAAAAGATATCTGTTATAAATGTAATTCCAAATTGGAGACATGCTCACTTTTTTTTTTTTTTTTAAATATCACAAAATATTTGTCTGGCCTTTTCTGTATCTAAATACCTTCCCAAGTTTTCTTATTTGCCAGAAAATACAGCTACAAGACTCGTGAAATATTAATTAAGTTAATAAAAAAATAGGGTTTCATTTCTTGAAAAACTTTCTTTCTGACATTTTCTAATGAAATGCTTTGATTTGGTATGTGGAAGATGCAATTTAAAATAATAAAAAATGTACAACGAGGTACATCTTTCCAAACTGAACACAATGTCTCTTTCATTCAAGATAAATTATTAAAGTTTTCACTTTAATAATTTCAAACATGAAATTGAAAAGTCTACTAGATAAAAGAATAAGTATTCAATATATCCCAGTGACTGTGTTGGTATTTACATTTCTAGCTTGCTTGGCTTAGTGCCAAATCTATACCCTCTTCTAAGAGAAAAAAGAGAATATTTCTTAGAGAAGTGCTTGTGTCAGTTCATTAGAGTCCTGTGACTGAAGGCCTAGAGCTGAATATGTGGTACATTTTACCCTTTAAAAAGATTATCCCCATATTAATTGAATTTCCTAAGCATCCTTTAAGGAATATCAGTATTATCTTACTTCTTTATTGAAGGCAAAGCCCATGAGTGTTTAAAATGAGGCCAATTTTGAGTATTAAGAATAATGATTATCAGTTATATTGAGGATAACACTATGCAGCCTTATATTAGCTACTTGAGAAGTTTGAGAAGGAAAAATGCAATTAGCAAGGTCTACTCTTCTCTGAGCCTAACTATATCAGTATAATAAAATTTGATTTAAAATTAACTTTTTTTTTTTTTTAAACTTATGAGCCAGAGGCTGTCTGGAGGGCTGAAATTCAGAAGAAAAACTTTTAATGTGATGTATGTACACTGAAAGAGATGTGCTGAAGCTAAAAATTCTGTCAGTGACTCAGCTGAGTAGCATGCTCCAACTGTGAATGAAGTTCAGGGTAGTCTACTGGCCTCTTGACTAGTAAACATGAAATGAATTCTGCCACATAGCAGGGTATAACATTCAGAATATTACAGAACTCATCAAGGAAAAGAAGTACAGCACAGAATTGGTCACTGACTGAACATTCATTTTGGTTTTGGTTAAAGCATGAGCACAATTTAGATGCATTTATCAGAACAATTAGAAATGGATTCTGAACCCCGTCATGATTCTCCTGTCCACCCCACATATCAAAGTTTTGTTGGCCTGAAAGTCAGCTGTAAGCAAAAGCTGAAAAGCAAAAACTAGTTTTCTTTTCTTTTCAATGTGAGTATCTCCATCCCCACCATACTCCTTTCTGCAGAATACCAGAGGGCTGATAGAAGATGGAGGTCCATGAGTTTTTAAACATATCATGGATATTCTTGTTCTTTTACATCGAAACAGTTTTCACTGGAAACTTCAAAAGCCAAGAGTCATCTGAAAAGCTGACAGTTTGAAGGCAGGAGTATCCATACAGTAGAGTATGAGTATATTAGGACCTGAAAGTGGAAAAGCTTATTCTCAGTCCCCCATAAAACACATAGATTTTCAGAGGTACAAGCACTTTCATCTTGCCCTTGCAGTTAAGAGATCTTGTCAGTCCTGAAATTCAGAAGAGCAGGTTTTGTCTCGGCCATGAAACATACAGCACATAAACATATAAAATGCAGTTCAGAAAAAGATCTCAGTAGGATTGGATCTGAAACCCATTTACATTAATTCCTGATTCAGAAACGTGTCTGTAAAACTGTTCTCTCATTTAAAACTAAGGATTTAGACACAAGTGTGTGATGAATATACCACAACAATAGTTACAGAAAACTTTCCAGAAAGGTCAGCTTTTTGGTCTATCAATCCTGAAACAGTTGCTTTGAGCAACAGGAATTATCAAACATCTCAAGATATTCAGTGTAAAGATGAAGCTTTTGATGTCCGTCAAATAAATGCAAGTGTCAGCTTTCACTGGCTTATAACCTTCACAACTGTATCAAACAGCTTGGAAATGTGACAGTCAGAGCGTGATCACTGACCTAAACACAGGCATCCAGTGTCACTTAGGTTGTCCTTCTGGACCCTGACTGGCCTCCAGCTACTGCTCCACAAGGGCATGGATCATCTATTGCTCTAATGTCACACCTGCAAGGCTCATGCAGATGCCCTGGACACACCACCAGGGCATCTCAAAAGATGCTGGCTATCTACATTGAGGCAACTGATAACTCAAATCCATAATTATTTTTAAATTGTTATAATTATGAGAAGCTCACCAGTGATTCCAGAATGCTTCAGCTGGCAAGTATTCAACTGGAGTGTGCAAAAGTGATTTTTCATGTGTCTGCAATTAATTAGGCACTGGAAGTATTCAGCTAAGTCTTCCCTCAGATGAGCATTTAAAAGAAGGATAACATTTTGGTGCAATTCTTTTACTAACAGGCTGCTGGGGAAACTGCAGTGTTTTGTGAAAATTTTGGACTGACTGCTTCAAAACCTTGACAATATGTTTAGTCTGCATAAATGAGGGAAAACATATTTTGTTTTGTTCAGCATGCTCTGAACTTTCACAGTTACATAATTATCCGCTCAGATGGTCCCACAGTCTTATTTTGACTGAAAGGGAAATTGGAAATGTTGATAAAATAAACCCAGGCTGGAAGCTTGGCAGCTCTGCCTTTGTCGGAGGGAAAAAGACCCAGGTTCAGGACTTTCTTTAGCATGTGATGTTTTTCACTGCAAACCATTCCCTGACATGGTGATAGATAGCTGAGACAAGGACATAAAAAATGGCTGGACTACGCTTTTCTGGTCTTCTGAATAAAAATATTATGAGGGTGTTGAGTTGCATATTGTGGGACAAGCTGAGATGCTGACACTTCATACCACCCAGTATCTGATTCAAAGTACTTGATCTGATTCTGACATGAAACAGTCCAGGGTTTTATTTCAAAATTTAATCTCTTGGGAAGCGTCATTTTTACTTTTCCAGTACCTTATGTGTAAAACTAAGGTGTCAATGATTTCCTCTACAAAGCATTTTGGTGATAACAATGCTATGGGCTACTTAAGACACAGTCTTGTTGAGTAAAAAAGCATAGATATGATTTGAGTAATAACAAATGGGTAAAAAAAAAATTGAATTAAAATTTTCAAATTATTTATTGTCAAATATTTTGACAAACTCAGTCCCTGACCATAAAATTAATTTCAATGTGGGAAACTTTCTGCTGTGAATTCTCTGAAAATTATTATCATTCCTTAGTTCCACACAATCCTGTAAGTTAAGGTGAAATTATTTACAGGAAATGAGAAGCTTTTCCTTGCCAGCTCTTTGCCTCCATATCAGCCAAGACAAAGACGGTCTGAAAGTGTAACTGCCCTGCATCTTTAATCATTTTCTGTGCTAGCAAAGACTGAAACCTGCTTCTGGAGCTCCTGTTGTTAAAGCATCTTATATCCCTTGTTCCTAGATGTAGATGCCATCCTGGCACCCAAGGCAGCTGAGGCTAGCTTCATTAATTTTTCATGTGTGCATCAACATGTCATGTTTTTCTGCTTACAATTTCATTGATTAGTTTTCACGATTTTTTTCACAGAAAAATCTGAGCTGTCTCCTACTGCTGCAGCAATAGAGAGGTCAGCTTTGGGCAGATCTAGAAGGGAATGGAGACAGTTTATCTTCTCTTGCACACAATCAGTGGTATGTCTGCTCAGTATTGATGAATATGTGCAAAGTACAACTTGATACAGATTTCTTAACTTTTGGGACTGATAAAGAAGTGTGTTGCTTTTGGCTCCTTGCATCTTAAGTTTCAGAGTAAAATTCTGTTTACTTCTATGCTACTGGTTTCATACTTTCTCCCTTATCAGAGAGGTTGAACAAAACTGTCCAGGCCATGAGGCACTGCCAGCCTTGCCCATCCCTGCTCAGCCTGCCCATGGGGGTGTTCCTGTCAGGACTCTCCACTCTGCTCAGGGCACAGGATCTCATGCCAGCCTCCTGGGGCCACCAGCTGCCGTGGGCTCTGCTGGGCCAGGCCCACCTGTGGTGCCACAGCCCAGCCTTGTCCTAGTGCCTGGGGCTGCCCTGTGCCTCCCTGCTCCTGGCATGTGATGAGCTGCTAGGCCCTGCCCTGCTGTGCTTGTGGTGCCCTGACAAGAACATCTAAATTATTGCTAATGACTAAAACTAAGACAGAAGGAATCCACATCTCCGTATGGTATTTATCTGGGAATGCCACGCCCTGGAAACGGTTTAACATGCAATGGTTCCAGTGGAAAATCACTTCAAGCGTGTTACTGGAATACCAAGGCTACATACTGTTAATCCAACTAGGCCAGGAAATAAATGTCGCCTTCTCACAAAACCCCTTGAGCATCCGTGGTCTCAGAAGAGCACAAAAACTTGGTAATGTTCCTACATAAAGAAATTAAAATTGAGGGGAATGGAGAATAATAGAGTTGGAGGTCCTCTGGATATGAATCGAACACAATTTTCCAGAGGCTGGCAGCCAGGTGTGCATATGGTGTATCTCTCAGTGGTTTGGCTCTGGTGTATTAGCTCTTCATAATTTTTGGATTAAGTTTAGGACAAGATTAGGTGTATCCACCATGCCTGTGATGGGCAGCCCTATTCTATCAGCGTGTAGAAGACCCTGTCCATCAGGACTCACCGAGACACAGGCTGTGTCTTAGACTGCACAGGATACCCCATGGCATCCACCGATAGCCTTCTTGCCTTCTACAGTCTTTGTAGATTCCTTGCGCCTTTATATACCTGTGCATTTAACATTAACAGAACGCTTTTCAGAATTCAAAGTCTGAACACTTTCCAAGGTGCCAATCTAGAACCGTACTGTGTCCTTTCCAATGATCAAAACAGTTAACCTTAAAGACTAGAATGAAAGAGCATTTTTTATTTACAAGAAGAGCTCTGTGCTGAGAGCACTGACAGCTTCATGCTGCTCAGGACCTCCATTGGTCTTCCTGTATCCCAGACAGAAAAGAGCAGTGGGGCTATACTTTCTTGCAGATATTCAGTGCTAAAACGATCCTAATTCTGGTCATCAGGGGATCCCCAGGAAATGTTTCTCTCTTCCAGTGCAGCCTGCAAATTGGCCTGAGTAACTTTTTCCTTACAGATATTCTGCAGGTCTATAGGTGATGTTTCTGGCTTAAAGACAGTCTTTTTCTTAGATGGGCTTTGAATCAAGGGATAAAGTCTTTAAACTTCTCATCTAGAAGTTTTTCTGTCAGTGGGACTCAAATATCAGGGCTGCAGGAAGACATCAGGACAGGCTTTCGTAGGACACTCCCCACTCCTCAGAGCAGAATACAGTTAACTTTGAAAATACTCTCTGTTTTCATACTGCATAATGCTCATGATTAAATGTGAATTTCTCATAGCTGTTACAGCCTGAGGCAGTCACCAAACCCCAGCTGATAAATGTTGCTTAAATGAAAAGACATTTTTGTTAGGCTCCTGGCAATTCAATAATGATGTGGACAAATCTCTGACAGGATAACTGCAGACCCTGCAAACTTTCAAGGAGTTTTTTTTTTTCAAATGTCATGATAACAATAGGTCAAACCACTAATTTCTGGCCCAGAATCACATACCACAAGGATAAACCTCATTTCTTTATAACTATATTTTCTTATAACATGACACCGCAAAATTTCCTTTTTGATTTTGGAAAACGTACCAGGAACACACAGAGCTGAAGTAAGAAATATATATATAGACCCTGAAAAATGGCATGACTGATGAGCCTTTTGTTTTGTGGCAACACCTCAGGGCCTCTGACAGGATCGGGTCTTGTGGTGAGAGGTGCTATGGGCATGTAGCAGTAAAATCATATCTGCCTAGACTTTGCAGTCAGAAAAGCAGTTTGCAGCACAAAGAACAATTTAATCCCTGTTCTACATCCTGATGAGTGAGGTGTAAGAAGTGCCTTTGGTAAGCATGAAAGGGGAATAACTTGTTTCACTGCTGTGTAGGCTCTAGCATTATAATTATATTATGAATGTCATGTCACGACACAGGATGTTATATAGCCAAGTTTGTTCATATATCCCATTCCTGGAGCTGGGAAAGCTCTTCCTGATGAGTAAGTTAAATTCTTCAGCAGTTTTCACTTTTAGCATTAATCATAATGATAATAAAGTTCATGCTAATAGATGCATTCTATAATTTAGGTATCTAAATATAGCAGTTTCCTGAGGCTCTGACAGTGTGAGGTATTAGCCTTTCCTGACTGGTGTATTGAATGGGACTTTCTGCTGGGAGCAACGTGAATCATGGATTTAATGTATGTAAATTCTTTCATGTCAAATCTTTTCATGGGTTGCAACCTGCCTGCTTAGACTCACAATCTGTATTTGATATGGCTATGATAAGAAGTTCTGCAGTATTTGCTTATGGTGGCATACCATGAGGGCAAAGGGTCATTACAGGTTACAGGGGAAGGCAGAAGCTATGTGTTCCCCTTTGTAATACAAAATAAATGAAAATGAAAAATAAGTGCAATCTCTAAAGCACTATTATTTTAAATTTATGAGTCATTAGCTTTCTAGTACAATAAGAAATAAACATAATTTAATAGGCAAAGCATAACAAAGGGAACTTGAAACATGTTTAAGTGATTAAATAGCAGAGATCAGTAGGTTTCAAAATGAGAAATTGTTTGAAATATATTTCTTTAAATTATTAATTGGATTGCTTCACTTATTAGCTTAAAATTTTTATTCCCCAGAAATCATGTCTCACTTTCCAAAGAAGACATGTTTAGAGAGAATGTACATGCTTCTTCTGCCATGATGAAAACTGGGAAAGGATGCCCAAAACTCTGCCTTATGTAAAGGCCATTGCCCAGCCAAAAGAAAAAAAGAACAAACAGATTTTTTGTTACTGCTGTAATGTGCTGTTCCCAAAGAGTCAACAGGAACGTGTTTGCTGAACATACAGCAAGTCTCTGGAAAACAATAATCCCCTTTTCTTCTTAATCTTAGTGAGAAAGTCTAGTGCTAAGAAGGAAGACCAAAATTTAACCAGACTCAAGAATCTAATCAGTTTTGGGTAAATTTAGCTCTCCTTCCATGTAATCTGGTGGCAGGCTGGTGAGACAGCAATCTTATGACAGGATATGTACTACTGAAATAATGAGTTGGTGACCACAACCTGACCTCAGATTGTTTCTACATGAGCAACACTCTCTCCTGGATGCTTGTTTCAGTACCACGGAAATGAATCCAACAAATCTCACCTCCAATCTGCTGTTCATTATTCCTAACCAAGGGTAGCACAGGGCATTTCAGTCCCCTGGAGGGACACAAATGCCACAGCTTAGAGGTACCTCGGAATCCCTCAATATGTAGGGAACATTGACCAGTTCCAGGCTTCTGCTAAAAGCAAACTTAGGGATGTTGCTATAGGACACAAAAGAAAGAATGAAAGACTCCAAATATTTCAGAAGAAAAAGAGCATAGAAAAGGCTTTTAATGTCTAATTTTTATACTTCTTATAAGGTGTTCCAATACAGACTGAACATGATTGGCGAATAGGAATGACACCTCTCTAATCCCATTGGTTAAGTGGAGAAACAGCAAAACACCATCTGGAGAAAGATTGTTTTGAGAAAGGGTAGTTGTTTGCCAAAATTGTTTCTAGAAGAAACTTTCTTGAGAAATTCTTCCTTGGAAAAGAGTTAGCAGCTGCTAGCAGGCTAAAATCTCAGACCCAGAAATATCAGGCCCACATAGGGGTGCCAACACACAGCCTCCTTCTCCTCTCTTACATGCAGAAGACTATTTTTCCATTCCAGTGTATCCTCTTTTCAAAGGATGTGACCCAGCTTCATGGGATATTCATGGTAATAATAACAGCAGGCATTAGGAGGGTTTCCTGGATGCTCTCCAGATAATAAACAACATATGGGATTCCTGTTGGCCGGCTTCCACTCCGTAGCCAAGGGCAGTTAGCTGAGAGGCCCACAAAGCACAGACCCACAGCTTGGTTAAACTGTGGTATTTTGATAAGCCCTCCATGAAGCATTAGGAGAGAGGATAGAGGAGCACAGCAAGAGCAAATGCTCTGCTGGTGAACATATGGATAAAGTCTAGAAAACAGTCCCTTCATTGCTGGGGAAGGATGGGCAATTAGTGCCAAGAATATGTTTATTACTGTATGTGTGTACAAAACTGCACCCCAGTATTCTGGCTGCTCTCCGGGACTCCCAAGGTCTGTGGGTAATTATAATGCACACAGAAGTGTGACCTAACTACAGGTCCCATACATTATGCTGTTGCATTCTTTGTTTAATATTTTCTTTATGATTTTTATATATACTACGTAAACAGTTAAAAAATATTTATATTATGCCAGCATTTTACTAGTAGAAAGAACAGAGAAAGAAATAATTTAAAAATCAAGATCAGGAACAATTGTTTTTTGTTATGATTACTTTGCCCATATTTACCTACTCACCTATTTAACCTTTTATCTATTAGCTTTCCTGGACAAATCTGCTATGTGTAAGTTTCTTTAGTTTCCTCTAAGTAAGAAATTCTAAACAATGAGCTTTAAAAATATTTTTAATTCTAAATTGGAGTGGTTCAAGTTGAAATATTGTTTTAGGATGATCAAAAACCGAATGTAAAGCTGAGCTTTTGAAACTTATCAAATCTGAAAAAATACAAACTACCCAAAAACCTGATCTAGAACTGAGTTTTGTGTTATTAGGTAATTTACAGGTATTTCTATTTTTCACCATCAAAATTTAAAAAAGTTTATTACAAATTAGCCCTTATTTCAAAGTCTCCTTTTTTTGCGCAAGAGAGAAATTAGAAGTGGCACAAAGTTTTTTTTCTTCTTTATTTGCTACAAAATTACCAGACGTTACAGAGGCCAGTTTAAGTGCAACTACATTAGCATGCAAAACCTTTTTGTATCATAACCTCTCCCTATAAAATACAGTGCTCTGTATCCTTCTGAGTAATATAATGTGAACTTTGCAGGACATAATAGTGCTACATCAGTAAAAGCCTCAATTACAACGTAGGAACTCAGTTTGATCTAAATTGTCTAATAACATAGCCACTGGAATTTTGCCCAAGCTACACTGATGATAAGTTTCCTTTATAGTTCAAAACCAAACTGCTTCTTTTTTTTTTTGTCACTGATGGGCTAAAGTGCTTGATAAATAAAAAAGAAATTGGTCTCCAAAGGGCTTCTGTGAAAGGATTTGACAGATATAACTGTGGAATGAAGTCAAGATCTAGTGCAGGGTCTATAAATGTAGTAGATTTCCAATTTCATGGTAAAATCTGTCCATTCACAGATGAGGGCTAGCACACCTTCAGAAACAGGTTTTGTCTGGAGGCAGTAAATGTGTGGGAAGGAAGTGCCTGACAGAATATATTCTAGATAAATAAGGCAAGGTGGAGAAAGTAGGAGATTTGGGACAATGACTGCCTAAGTAAGAAGTGAAGTTTAAAGTACAAACGTTCAGCTTGAAGTCAGCCTCTAACCACCACTTTGTGGATGGTTTGAGCTTTACCATATTCATTGTCTTTTTGTAAGTGAATCCCTGTCAAAGTCTTAGCAGCTGTGGGGATCTAAAGTAATCAAAAGGAGCCCAAACCTGTGAAACAAGAACTTAGTATTCCATCAACAATAAGAACTTCTGCACTTCGATCTAACACATCACTGATTTTGCCATTCTTCACTTTTCTAATGCTGTTTTTCAGTTTTAATTTAAATATGATTACATTTTTAATGTAATTTATTTCAAACATTCTTATTGGCAATAGCAGCGAAATGAGGTATGGGGATGATGATAGCAATGTGGAGTTTGAACTGATAATAACAGAGTCCTCTTATATTAGTCTATGCAACAACAAGAGAATAGTAATCAATCCTTACTACAAGGTAATTGTGGACCTGTGCCATCTCTCCTGTATTTGGTTTGAGCAGATTTTTTGGTTTTGCTTCTTCCACTGTAAAAAAAATCAATTCTCACACTGTGTTTTCTTATTGTAACTAATTTTTGACTATGTCTTTATGTCACAGCACCTGAACTCCTCTGTGGGTGCCATTAGCCAGTGTCAATAGGAAAAAATGATGAGTTTCAAGTCATATGGGTGACTAAGAATGGGTTCTGAGGCCCAGTAAAGAAAATCATAGGTAGTTTCCTTTAGTTGGCCTCAAAAACCTGTGGCAGGACCCGAGAAGTTCAGTCCACGACTGCTATGAAAACTCTACGAAATCTCCACAGATTATACAATTGAAAATACAGCTAAACCTGCTATATCCCAAAGGCAGGGATTTGTTCTAGAATTGTTCTCTGAAAACATTTTGTGGAATTACCTTGAGAAGCTTATTCTATACTATGACAAGCAGTTTGTGGATGCAATTCATGTGTTTCTTAATACTCCTCATTTGCTAAAGGAATCACTTTGGAACCAACGCATCAGCCTGGTGTCACAGAAATGCATGAGAACCCTGGCTGAGTGAATTTTAGGTGGATAACATGTCTGTAATGTCTGCAAAGGCACCTTCTATCTAGAGAGCATTCAGTGCCCTTACCCCATCAAATGGGCTAACAAATCACTGCCCTGCAAAGCAAGAAGCAAACCTGGAAAAACTGGGGGAGATTGGGCAGAGTGGCAGTGCTGCATGAGTACTCCAGCTCTTGAAAGGACATTCAGGCTTTAACTACAAACTTAACATCTGCTTCCTCCAAAGATCTCTGGGGTTTGCACAATGTTATCCAAAACCAAAATTTTGGTTCTAGCAACAGTAACTTTCTTATATTTTCTTTCAGCCAGAAAAAATCAAAGTGTCACACAATGTACTTTGGAAGGAAGAAGTTCTGACTGCTCTGAAGGCAAAATTCAGGAAGGACTGGCACCTCCAACTGTTAAGCCCCGTCAGTCTTTTGCCCAGTAGATGCTCTAGATTCCTGGCAAAAAAGGAGCACCATCACCCAATTCCATACCACTAAATCATTTTTTTGCCTTTCAGCAGTTTATTCTGGAGTATTACAGACATGAAATCATTAATATGTTACACAAGAGAGCAATGATGCCACTGTAGCTGTGCTAGTCTAAAGATACATGGCAGAGGGCTTGTAGTGAGAGATGGTATCTTTTGCTAGATCTACCAGCACAGTGTTAAAAAAAAAGGACAAAATACTGAATAAAAAAGGTTTTTTTCTGATGACTTGATATAACCCTCTTCTCAGCTTCTAAGAACTCCTATAACTAAAAAATATTTGCTTAAGGATGACAGTGTTTATTGATATTTATCTATCATGTGATCACATAATAGTTAATTCTACAGATCATTTAGTAATGTATCATGTCGCAACAACAAAAGTAAGAACAAACATTTAATGAAACATTAAAAATCAAAGTGTGTGTTGACATTCATCCTGCTATTGCCCAGGTTTCATCAAGTTTTCCACTATTCTTACTAGTTCCAAAGGTTTTGCTTAATGTTTCATTATATTATGTCAGATTTTGGTTGACGACTGAAGGATCATAAAGAAAAAAAAATAAGAAAGAAGGAAAGATAATATTTTTTGAAACTGTGGTCAATTATTCATCTGGGTCAGCTGTTGCAATGAATGATGTCATGTAGATCTCACTTAGCAACAAAATACAAATAGAAAATATTGTTCCACTGAATGCAAAGTACTGCAAATTATGTAGATAATGAGTTTTTAATGACTAAGTTCACTTTGTGCACAGTCTCAGAAATGTCCCTGTAAATGCTGTTTACATCATGAAAAGGGCACATTAGGTACAGTTTACCACTCTGCACTGCCTCCCTGCACTTACAGCAACACCACTAGGGAAGAGATTTGAAGATATTTGAAGCCTGTTGTAATTACCTCACATGAAAAAGAAGTTTTTTATCAAAATCCAGTGAGAAGGGATATTTTGGTAACAATGTAAAGTCAAGGGCTACAAAAGAGCCTAGAATTTCTTAAGCATTTTATCCTGCTTATGTATATAAAAAGCAACAATTGAATTCCAGGTTACAACAGCAATTGCAGGTATATAAAAATCAAAATGGTTCATTTTTTTTGACCTTCAATTTGCTACTATAGAAGTAATTATGACCACCTAGCACATCTTTTTTTCAGAAGGAAAATAAGGACATATATACAGAAATTTGGTGAATAAGAGAGAAAAATGCGTAATAAAAGTAAAATCTTGAGTTGCCTCACTATAACAGTAATTTTAAACTAGTTCAGTCAATGTTTATGCACATTGTGACAGCCTGGGTATGGTCATATGAGATCCATATCTGATTCATTTGGAATTTAGAAGCATTTTATTGTGATTTTAAGGCACTTTATTACATCTTTCGTGATGAAAATGATGAGTGCATCGTGAACACACGGTAGTTGGTACTGCTTGCATTTTGTGGTTTTAGAGAGCACTTGCTGATTTAGACCATTGTAAAAATCTATCAATTTCAGCAATAGCAAGGTCAAAGTACTAAATACCTTTGACTAATGTGTAGTGACTTCATACTTGCATGCTGACAAATATAGCAATATCATTTGAAATGTTTTATTTAGACAGAATTAAACTATTTTATTTTAATTTTTAATTCTTATTTGTGGCACAAAGTTTAACAAAAAAGAGAAATTTATTTTTAAATATATATTTTTCAGAATTTTTCAAGGCTAAAAAGTCAGTTTGTGATTGTGTTTTTTAGTTGTTAAATCTGTATTTTTCAATGGAAAAAATTTCTGTTTCAAATTTTCTAATGAGCTCCTGTGGTAGATAGATTACATAAAAACTATGTGGCTACTACTATTTTTCTCTGACAATTTTGCGTGGCATGACTATTTTACATTTTCTTGTATATTGAAGAAAACACTTAACCCTAATTGCATTTTTCCCAGTAAAATATCTGAAAGTTTACAAATGTCTTTGTCTTGAGATGTTATCACAGCACCCATCCTGTATTAAATGGTTAAAATTCTTCATCATGTCTTGGCTTTACCGATCCTGGTTTCCAAAAGTTGCTGGTTTTCTATTTTCACATAACTTCATTATCTAGTGATGTAGTGATCCCTTTCCTGGGATTTTTCACCACTTTTATCCCAAGCATGTCTTTCCTTACGAAACACTTCACCAGTGTTCATTGCCACTTTGTCAGCAATTTGAAAATGTCTGTTCAAGGACTAAGAAGGAATCCAAGAAGTGGATTTTGAATAAAATTTTGAATAAAAGTTTCTCAAGTAGCTTAAAATGAGCACTGGGGTGTCCACACCGGTTATATAAATGAAACTGAGAATGAACTTCTTGTTGATTGCTAATGTATTGATAAAATGTTTGCTACCTGTGCTCTCATCTCACTCCATCCCTGTGGCCACAGATGATTGATTACTCATAAACCTTTTGAACCCAATTAGCCACCACAGTAATTATCAGCAGGCCTCATAAACCCCGCTAACTTTGTAACAATACACCAGAGCCATTTATGACGGACTTTGCAATGATGAGCAACGCACAGTGGTTTTACTGCACACTTGAAATGTTTCTTTTCAAATGCAGACAATCCCAGCCACAAAAGCAATTTTGCACACAAAAAGCCAGTATCACCTAACTTGGGCAGAGTGCTAGAGATGCAGCAAAAATGTCATCTCTGTTCCCCTGGGAGACTTGGAAATCATTACATTCCTGCAACAGCAAACTCAAATGTTCATCTATTTTCTACTGGATGTATGAAGTCCAGTTGGTTGAGAAATTACAGCTCTGTATTGATTTTCTACTCCTTTTAAAAAGCTCTACCAGAAATATTAGTGTTATGCCATCTTTAAATTAATGACATACTAGTTTTTATAGCCTATGTCTATCACTGACATAAAAAAATGAAGACCATGGAAAGGGCAAGTCTGTTTTCTTCTGTATAAGGAAAAAAAAACCTGTAGTCAATATTTTGACTGGGTCTGTGAAGAATAACACAAGTAAGATTATAGAAAAAAAAAGAGATCCCACTTGACAAGAAGGTGGTTTTGTAAAATGATACACAACGGGTCAAATTCATTAGGAAGAAAAGGAAGTCCCAAGAATTGACTGGGGCAAAGACTGGACAGCATTCATAAATTAGCTGATGCTTAAAACTAGTATTCATTATGCACTATTTATCAGCTTGGAAAGGCTCCCATTTTAATTTATAATAACACTCCTCCTCAGTTATCAACCTTCTGCCATTTCTCATTACATTAAAAAATTAAGTTTTATGTACCTTGTTCTCCCAGAGAACAGAGAAGCAGAAATTTATTTTCCTCCCCATCTTTTGATTACAACATGCATTTTTGCCTAGATTCTCCTGACTTTTATTAGTGCAATAATTTACTGGACAGCTCTCCACCACCTCAAATCTGTGCCCATGAACACCATGCTGCATCTTGATTTGTCTTCTTGATAGCAGAATATTGAATTCAATTTCAAAGATAAAAATGCCATCCCATTTGATTCATCAAGTGGAATAAAGCCCTCTTGCTGAGAAAGCCATTTGAATGAGGGTTAACTGTGACCTGTGCTCCTCCACAGTCCTTGGAACATCTGGCCATATGGGCTGTAAGCAGATTAATCCAGTGCTTTGCACTCTCCTCCTTTAAACAGCTTAAAGGTTGCTGTTTAAATAGCACGGCATGCAATTTTTTAAAAAAAGATCAGCAAATATTCAAAATAACCGGGACCAGATGAATAAACCCTCTCCATGGGAAGTTTTCCAAGGACCTGAAGAAGCAAATTATTTGGAAATTACTTGATTTCATTGTGGTCTTAGGTTTTAACTTGATACATCTAAATTTAATCTTTCCCAAAGTTGTCAAATCCTATCTAGATTACATGATTGATCCAGAGATACAACTTCCACTACTCCTGCTTTTGACAATTGTAGTAGACAGTTTTAAAGTCTGGGTAAGAGAGACCTGTAGTAACACCAGCCTGTCTGGATGAAACCTTTATGCCTCAGGGAAGCGTCCCTCCTGGGGTGCTGGTGGCAACATACTTTTAGCTTCAGCTGCAGCTTCAGAAATCTGGAAAGTTCACCCTCCCAGCACTGACCACCCAGCTGATGCCTGACAGCGCCCAGGGCTATGTAAGCCTCTCACTGACATGTCCTCTGTGGTGCAAGCAGGGGCAAGGCTCTGGCTGCCCTCCTCACACCGGCTGCTGCTTTTGGCCGCAGGAGCAATTGCAGCCAGACTGGACTGATGAACCAGAGGTCACTTGGAGGACACTGATGCAGAGGCTTCTTTTCTGCCTGGGTTTTTGGTTTTTTTTTCCTTCCTCAACAACACAATAAATTGCTGATGCTAAAACAACTAAGACTTTAATTCAGTTTTCTTAAAATTTATGTTTTCTTGGGTTTTTTTTCCCCACTGAAAATGGAAATCTCCTCACAGGTAGAATTTTGGTTATATTTGAAAACAGGGAAATCCATTTAACTTATTTTAAAATAAAAGATTGCACACAGAAATAATTATTTTTAAAACAAGTCAGATTGAAGGGAAGTTCCAAGCCATATGAAGTCAATACATTTTATCTCCATTTCTGTTTCTAGGATTTTCTTTGGTAAAAGCAGAAACTAAACTCCACAACCCCAAATGTTTGCTTGGTTTGAAACTACTTTCAGGTTTCTCAATACATCTAAATTAATATTTGTCTCTTGATTTCCGAGGACTTCATCTCTCAGTTCTTGCACTTCATAGTTACTGCACTAGAGATTTAGTTCGGATCACTGTGCTTTGAGTGTATAGCATGATCTATCCTGGCCAGAACAGTTCTTTTCCTATATGAGTTTGAAGAAATATTATTGTTCACAGGTGCAGGTGGTCAATGCAGCTCTGCAGACAAGTTGAAGTCTTATTATCTTCATTTTGCGTAGCTACTAATTTTAAAGTTGTCCATCATGATTAGTTCTGGGACTAAATCCTGTCAATTACCAACCATGGTGATTTCAAGGTTGTCTCACTACCTTTAAAGAGAGGTACTGGGAAAACTGATGATCCTCTGAAACAGTATTAGAAAACAGTTTCTGAAGTTGGAACTCTTATTAATATGCAGAGCAGCACATTGTCATTACTCTGCATTCCTAGTTAATGGAGAAATTATTAGCAGATAGCACTAACTTAAGAAAAAGAATGATATTTTGATAGAGTTATTGAACTGGCTTTATTAAAGAAAACTCCATCACCGAGCTGACAATCCCTGCTCCTCATTCTGTTGTGCATTTTCTAGGAGGGGACCTGAATGAGAGCAGAGTGCCAAGGCTGAGGGCAGATTGCACTGGAGACATTGCAGGAGCATTACCACAACTAAGGCAGTGTTTCAAGGACTAGATCTCACCTCTCGCTTAAGTTGTAGGTGTTATATACCCCAAAAGACAATCCTGAAACAGGAAAATGGCAACAATTCTCAAATTTTGGTCTGATGATGCCACTGACAATACTCCACCAGCCAGTTCAGGCCAGATAAGTGTGAGATGCATGATCTTTGTGGATAATTAGCAGTGGACCTTTTGAAACACCAAAGGCCCAAGCAACTCTTTCTTTCAAATAAAACATATGCGGCACTGACATAGAAATTCTTTATTCCTAGACCATGGTAGGATATAATTTTAAAGTTCTTTAAAAGTTTTTGATTTTAAATTTTTCCCATTCCATCTAGGTTGAAACTAAGACCTTTCTAGTGAAAGCCCAAATCTCAGAATATCGTAAGTTAGGATCTTCATCTAAAATTGAGGATGATCCACATGAGCCTTCTTCAGCTCCCAGTTTCTGCCAGAGATTTCTATTTTATCAGCTCAGTTGGGATTCCTGACTACTAGATTAAAGACTTGGTATCTCTTGCTGTGCCCTAGTAACTACTCAATTATTTAAACATGGAATAGCTCCAACAGATGCTATTGCAAGAAACACATTCTATAACAACACAGCCAAGGCATTCACCTGGGACACTGGAAACCAGGGGTCAAGTCCTTGTACCAGAGAGGTTTAAAATCTTTATACAAAGAATTAAATTTATGCTAGACACACAACACCACTGGGTCAGGGCAACATAAGTTCAGGGCTATTTTATGTCCTAGGTTGAAACTGGCCGTTGAATTTTGGCAGAAATAAGTTTTACATCTTATAAAATGGCATCTTAAGAAGAAATAGAGATCCTCCCTACTCAATAATGCAAAAGTCTAACTGACAGTGCTACAGACACTCTGGTAGATATTTCATATGAAAACTAGATATTTTGTGGAAGTGCAGAAGTTTTATTAAAATAAGAAGGTATTAAAGCAAATTTCAGAGTTCATAGTGGCGGTTCACTTTCTCAGCAACTCAAAAAGAGTCTTTGCAGTGCAAGCAACAAAACTGCCTTGGAACTAGATATTGAACCAAATATTCCTGTTGGGAAAGGGACTCCTGAAATGATGCAAGTCCAGTGAAGGTGGTGCATTCCATGCAGGTCAGTGGAACTTTGTGACTTTGCACCTGTTGGAAACCCAGCACACAACCCCTTGACAATCAAACCAAACCTCTAGAAATTTAGCTATAGTCACTGGGGAAAGGCATTTGCCTTCAGCTCGTGCTATTTTCAAAGCTGTTAGGAGAGCTTGTGGTATAACTCCCCTCACTTTGGGAGGCTCTTATCATGCTGATGTTAGAGCTCCAGGCTGTATGATTTATGTGGCTCTCAGAGTGTGCAGGAGCAGCGGTAGCACTGGAAGAGGCTGGACCAGCATTCATGAGCAGTGCAGCCACTGCCCTCCCCAGTACAAGGGGCTGCATCTGTCTGGCCACTCCCCAGGCTCCTGAAACCTGTACGAGCTCAGAAGAGCAGGCAGATGGAAAGCACAGAATCGTCCCATATGAAAATCCCTGATTTGCAACAACTGGATGTGATTTCTTCTTTCTGAAACTCAGTGATTTTGTGGTATGAATGATTCTCTGACTACTGCTAAGATAATGCCTTTGTTCAAACTGATACCCTGCAATAATTTATATAAACACTGTTAATTACATGTCTGCACTGTACATATCTGCACTGTATATCAATTTTGTCTGTTCCCACTGATTTCCTTCATAAAACAGAGAAATAAAATTTAACACAGTTTTCACATTCATCATCAGCTGACAGTCTGATTTCTCAGAAGTGAACAAAAGCAGTGACAGTCAAGACAGGCAAACTCAGTCACTTCCAAATCGTATTTACCTTCTATCACTGCCTTTTCCTTTCTGATTCATCTATAATGAATATCCTTCTCTCTTCATTAGATCCAGTTACTGTTTCTTTGTCTACAGTAACATAATCTACATGGTTTAAAACCACAATTCCCTATCTCTATTTCTTTCACTTTACCATTAGGATAATTGGGATGAAGCTTTGCCCACGAGACCTACAGATAGAGTTGGCAGTAATAAGGTATTGGAGGAGGTTAAAAGCAAGAGACCCTTATGGCAGGAGGAAACACTGCAGCTGCTGTTCAGATGAATGAGCCTGGGTTTTGTGAGGTTCTGAGCGCCTGCTGCTGCCATGTTACACATGAAGAACTTAATATGATGCCCAAAGGCAGAGTATATGCATCTGACAAGGTAGGATGCCTTCTCCCCACCTGGGTGCTTTCAGGCACAGCAAGAACAGAGCCAGCTCTTGAAAACCACATGGCAGCAGCTTCTCACCCACTGCTGCTGCTGCCACTGGTTTTCAGGAGGGGATGGCAGGACTCAGCAAGCCCTTTCCTCGTGGCTTTCAGAGACAGCACTGCAAGATATCCACATATCACAAGAAAGACAGGAAACGATTTGTAAAAGAGGGAAATTGTAAGATTTCTATACTCTTTAAAATAAATCCCTTACCCTGCACAGTGACTTATCTTTTCCGGGATTATTTTCACAGCCACGGATTTTCCTTACTTCTTCACTAAGTGAATATCCAAAGCAAGACTTTAGTACTAAGACATATGGAAATCAAACAAATCAAGATCCATATAAGCTGGTGTCCTCTGGTTGACCTGTCATGTGTGGAAAGCAACTTAATCCTCAGATTTTGGATTGCATCCAGTCTATAAAAACATGTGGACTGTGAGGAGAGGATTGGGAGGCAGGCTGAGCTGCAACAGGCAGTAGATGTGGGCACTGCTCAGCAGTGCCCTCAAAGAGCTAAAACCCCACAAGTCTGTGGGATGCATCCCTCTCCACTGCTGCTTCTTTCCAGTTTGGCTCATGAGAGAAAGCCTTGAAACAGAAAGCAGCTCTGTGCTGTGAGATCAGTAATTGTCAATAGCACTACAGCACGTGTCCTGGTATTTATTTCTGCCATCTGTGCTGTATTTTGTATTTTGGGGGCAAAGGACTGAGCTCTTAACTGGAATTTATTTCAGTTCCTTTGCCTTTCTACAACAGAATCTAATATGAACAGCAAGCATAATTTGAAAACTGTTTAAGAGGAATATATTACAGTAAAGTAATGAAGTGGTCCCTTCTCAGCATATTACTGCCTGCTGTTTGAAAGCATTTTATAAAGCAGTAGCTGTCCCCGTTCCATTGAAATGTACATGCCTGTATCCTGCCTGTTACAAAAAGAGGGCTGGCTCAATCTGTTTGACCTCTGGCTCTGCCAGAATGCCAAAATGCTGCTGTGAGCATCAGAGGAACATGCCAAAGATTAGACAAAGAAATCCTGTGTAAACCCACGGAACACAAGTGCTCTGGGCCCTGCAAGGGAGGTTTGCTCTTTGAGCTGCCCAGCTTGTCACTGGGTCTTTTCCAGCCCATGCACCATCAGGCACAGAAACTGAGCTAGAGGCCAAATGCAACCCAAGCCAGAGCTGGAAGCCAAAGATGATGAGGAAGGCGCCGGCCCAGAGTCCAGAAAAGCAAGAGGCAAGACCTCTCTGTCCCATCCCCTGGAGGAGCCAGGACAAGGATCAAGGAGCAGGAATTACTGTACTAGAGGAAGGGTGAGGGACAAGCCTCAGTAGCAAGAGGGGTACACAGCTCCTGCCAAGAGACACTGCAAGCAGATGAGGACAGTCGAGGTTATGGAATCCTGTACTTAATGAGCAGGGTACACATTTAGTAGTTGGATTTAACAGATCATTTCAGTAGAAGAGCTGGGATATGGAGCTCTGAGCTTGGGCAGAACCTGTTATCTGAGCGGAGCCCATGCTGCAGTAGCAGAGAAAGGATCACAGTGAGGGAGGAGGAATATAGCTTGAGCAACATAGCTCTACTCTGCTAAACCTACCCTTGCTTATGGACAGCTGGAATCTGCAACGTTTTTGGCAGAAAAGGGATAGAGTTGTGAGTCACCTCCAGCTCCTGTCTGCCTTGCTCCACAGCCCTGCAGCACAGGGAGCACAACCAGGGGGACAACCAGGTTTTCAATGAAGCCATGCTGCCATTACCCTTCAGAAAAATACACTGGTGTGTGGACCAGTAGCATACAAACATATTGGGACCAGTCTTTTAAAAAGCCTCAGTTGAACTCGTGCATTTTTTGCCTTTTGATACTTAACAAAGCTCTCAGATCCCTTTGTACCCTCATTCCAGCTCTTTTAAGTAATAAACTCTTGCAAAAGACATGCACAAGAAAGAAAAGGTTCCTTCATTAAAGAAATCCTTCATAAAAAGTACCCTTAGAAGAGTCTCTAAGTAAGATATTAATGTTGAAATGGCTGACAATGGCAGAATTATATAAGCTCTAATGTAAGATTTCTGACATTTCATGGAAACACAAGTACGAAACAGCACATTTGTTATTCATTACATGAATCTCCATAAAACCCCAGTCTTATAAAACGTAATGTCAAGAAAAATCTGATTAAATGATGCTGTTCTCCCTCAGGGAAAACCTACTTAAATTAGAAGAAATTGTGTTAAAGCCTGCATTTCCTGCTCCATTTCACCTTATTTACCATTTCAATAAATTTATGCTAGGCTAAAAAATTGCAAAAACACTGAATGTCAGGTGAATACTAGAAAATACATGCATTTAATATACTCACCTGTTTAGACTTAATGCTTTTCAGTTGTCTACTTTCAAAGCTAAAGCATTTTCTTTGGGCTTAGTTTTGTCATCTTGACATTTTTAATAATCTGAATATTTAGCTACATTAGTCTCTGGTATAACTGGAGCTTCCTGCTTTTATTTTGGTCAAGAATAACCCTTGAAGTGGATAGTCAATGCTATTTTGAAACTACATTCAAGTATTCTCGGGTATTAAGTGTGAAATTTGACTCTAGATTAATAAAAATCTTTGGCTACCCCTTGCAATAATTGCATCAGTATTCATTTAACTTTGATTTAGGAAGACAGTTGTATTGTGAGTGATTGCTGAGAATATATCTGAAAATTATCAAATTATAATAGATATTTTGTCTTTTCCTGTCCTTGTGTCTATTATGTGACTGTGAATTCTAGTGATTCTTTTCTTACTGTTCAAGTTGCTACTCTGTCAAAATACCACCAGCTTTAAAAACACTAAATTCATACCTTAGACCACTGACACACAAATAGAGGTACTGAGAAATAAAGCATGATACTTGGCTCCTTAAAATACAGATGTCCACTTCACATGTCCTGTCGCAGATGCTGTACTTCAGGAGAATAAGTTGCACTGTAGGAAGTGTGTGACATCTGCTATGGCTAACAGATATTAATGAACTTGCACCTGTGCTCTCCTTCAATTTACTGAGCTCATGGCAAAACTGTGAAGGCTGATTTCATTGACTACTTTGTTTTCTACACGCTGGAGGCAGCTCGGGGAAAAACCAGCTGAGTTTTCTTCTGGCAGGGTAAGGGGCTCACTAAGCAGCCAGGTGCCAGTCATCACGTCTCTTTAACAGAGTTTAGTTTCCTCTTAAACTCTCACTTAGTTTTTCCCTCCCAAATTCATGGTCTCCTCTACTTTAAACTTTGTCCATGTTTTACTGGTGAAATTTTTTTTGCTTTCTAGACTCATGAATCAGCTGTAGAGAGGGAAATACTGAAAGGTCATGCAATACTCCTCCTGATGGAAGATCTGTTTTGCAGCTTTAATTATAACAACAAGATATCAAGAATACGCACTTCTGAGCAGTGATTTTCACAATTAGAGTGATTTCTAGATTCAATGAGTTTTTGATAGATTTTCAGTTTCTTGCCCACTTTTTTGAACACCAGGGAGAGGCCATTTGAAAAAGAACATTTTTTGAAGAGGCTTAGACATTGTTCAAACACTTTTCAGTGCAAAAAACTTACAGAAAGAAAAATGACCAATCCAATTCTTCTATCTGCTCACTGGTAAAAATAACAATTCAATAGGAAAGAAAAAAAAAAAATCAAATAATTCCTTGCTTTTAACTACTCAGAATTTAACTTTCATCCTGTACAGAGAACATGGAGTTTAGCAGAGTATTGCAAGACAATGTGGAAAATATTAATCCTTGAACTTTCACTGAAATTTTTGCTGATGTGCCGAATTGTGGCAAGAACTTTGTTACTCTGGATGCTGAGTGATGGACTTAAACCTAAAGGAAACCTTAAGGTCTAAAAAAGGACAATTTTGGCTGAAACTACACCAAATTTCAGCATCAAAATGAAGGTAACATTTGGAATAAAACTTTAAAAAATAATAAACAAGGCAGAAAGGAAAAAGAGAACAATCAGGTTACCACATATATCTTAACCAAGTCCAAGGTAACTGATAAATAAAAAAAGAGAAGTACAAGAAAGTTATGGCTGGCATGGACCCATTTCTATGTAGATGGCAAACAACCCACAGACAGGACTGTTTAACTCATTTTTTTCTGTTTTCACAAGAAAGATGTTTTTAAGAGCATGATGAAGTACCTTCTAGCACTTTCAAGGATATCAAACAGCTTGTATAGGAGATAAACACTTTTCAGGCTGTAACCCTGAAAAACCCACATAGAAGATCCTATTTCTTCTGGAACTCAGTCAAGCTTTTGAATAGAAGCAAGCTCATCTGCCTTTGATCAAAACTTTTTATTCAGTTAGTACTTAGTGGCCTAAGATTGTACTTAAAATGCAGATTTATAGCTAGTCAATACCCTGACTCCAAATTAGCGCAGTGTACATGTCTCATTAGCAAAGAATTTGGCATGACAGGAGAAGATCAGTAGATCAAAGGACTTGATGCTGTGGTTTCTATATCTTTGTCAGATGTAGTTGAAGGAATTTACTTTGAAGCAGATTTTGTCTGTTTCTGAGATTAGAAGTCTCCACCTGTTGGGGCTCAATGCTCTTCGCAGCCACGTTATTTTAACTCTAACCTCAGAGAGAGGGAATGACATATATTCATTCATAAGGACTTGGAGGGGATTTTCCAATTTAGCTTCTGCCAAAAGAAATTTCAAATCCAAAATTCTGATCCTGACTAAACCAGAACATATTAAATGGAGGTGATATGGGGATTTGCTTCAAACCAGCCCAAATACCACTGCAGCTGCAAGCATTCCCCCAAAGTAACAAGAGATTCTTGCTGTGCCACATCTATGTCTCATCTCCACAGATTTTACCTAAGCCCTGTATTTAAGAGGATAATTCATAACATGACCAACATGTTGCAGAAAAAGAAATTAAGTTGTATGTCTCCCCTGTGGCTCTCCAGAGGATCAACTCTCCCTTTGGCAGTGCTGGTTTCTGGTAGCACCCTGTAAGCTGGGAGGCTGAATGAAACACTTGTGAAGGTGCTGTGAGAAATGTCTTCTGCAGATAATCTGCCTGAGGAGTAAAAGCTATGAATCATTTTGAAAGACTATAGTGCTATGGCCAGTGCTGGAAAGCTTTACTGCCTGAAAAAAATTGTCAGGATATGAAAGAAGGAAAAACAGCAATTTATACAACTTCTTCAAGGCTAAACTGCTATCTCATATTTAAGAGCTCTTGGCATCAAGTATCCTTAGTTACCCGTGGAAACTAGGCCTGCGTGAGTCAAAACCACATAGCTGCACAAAAATAAACACAACAGAAAATCTTCATTTGAGCTGTTGCAGACAATCACTTTTCTATATGTTTTCTTTGGTAAATTGAGACAAAGATTTGAGAATCGTAACAATTTGGGGGGATTTATGCTAAAAGTAAGAAAATAAAGAAATTCTGGACTCTTTTTATAACAAGAGTCAATTGACTTTCAAACACCAAGGAAGATGCAGCTGTGCAAACATGCACAGTACTACCATACTCTGGAAATCAATCTCTCCAACAATTAGCAAATCATTTCCCAGGCAAATCTTGCCTGACTGATACAGCACAGAAACTGGAATTTATAGATCTCTTCTCTAAAGACAGGACTCTTGCCATCAGACTATAAGGAGTATAGGCAATGAGGAGCCTCCACTCTTTCTTCTCAAAGCTGCTGAATTTTGACTAAATTTTTGAAAATTAAGTTCAATTGATTGACATTATCATGGAGAGAGAATGGTGTTGAGCCTGTAACTCATGTGCTAATGAGGAAGGTCCACCACATTTTCAGTGGAATCTAAAAGGTTCTATTTCATTTTTATTTTCATTATTTAGCTCTTAACAAAAATAAGCTTTGAGTAATGGGAAAGTAAGATTTATTTTTCTAGAAAATAAATAGTCCTTCCTTCCTTCCTTCCTTCNCCTCTTCTTGTAACTAATAGAGCTCACGGATATCAACTTCCTCACTTGCATATGCCCCTTCTGTGAGAGATATTTTCAGAGACATGCATGGAAAATGTAAAGTACAAATTGAACATCTGTAAGTTAATCATCTGGTGAAGATCAGTAAGCTTTCTCAGGAAAATACAAGAGTTTTGGTTAAATTATTCTGAGCTGCAGAAATGGGTTCTTGGGTATCCATGTATGTGTATATGTATAAATAGAAACACACATCACAATTCCAGTTTTAGCAAGGGGAATATGCACATCTTGTCTCATTACTCACAATCCATTTTCTACTTTGCCTAAAATATATTTAGTTACATCCCAGCACGGAGTATCTTTAAATTTTTGTTTGGAAGGAGTACTCAGCTCTCTAAGCTCTTACCTGGTTAAGCTCTTTTCAGAGGAACAGCTCTCAATTCTGTGTTACACTAGGAGTACAGTAGAAAGAACAATTTGCCAGTCTATGGGCAAAAAGCTCTTATACAAAGAAAGTTTTTGCAGGTCTGTTGTGCAGCATGAAGGCAAATCTTTGGATCAGCACTGAAGACTTCTTTTGCATGTAACATTAATGGCTCAACTTGTTAGCACCTTCTATTTTAGAGGCTGTAAATCATAATAGGTAGGACGATGGTAGGATAAAGTATTAGGGAATTTTTAGACATTTCACCCTGGGTATACCATAAGTAAGGAAAACAACCTTAGGTGCAACTTAGCCTACGTATTTCACATTTAGTCCCATATTTTTTTAATACAGGATGGTCTGGCATATTTTTCTTCAACTATATGCAATTTCATGTTACGGCTTGCCAAGTTATTTTAAAGAGATTTATAAAGACAGCTCATAACATCTTCAGAGGCTGAAAAACTGTTATATCTGTAGGAGGGATGGAAAGGAATCTGAAAACCATTTTCTGGAAGGGGCTAATGGCTAAGAGCATGGGAAGAACTTAAGAACGATTTCAATGGTATTTACAAGAATGCATTTTTCATTTAGCTCTTGGAAGAGGCTCTCATATGGGTCAAATGTGTCTTGGCAATTTGTCGGTAAAATGCAATTTGAGTTTGAAGCACTCAGAACTAAAGCCAGCAGAGTCTTACTTGTGGCCTGATAAAGAAGGTTTAATTTCAGTAACTGCAGACCTGATTCTCTATTTCCTTTATCAAACCACTAATGTCACTAACTTGGTGAATGCACTCCCAAAGTGATACAAAGACCACTTCCTGAATGTCAATACCAGAGCAACTGTCACCAGGGCCATAGGCTACAGGACAACTGGAGAAAAGGTGTCTGGGCTTCTGGCATGCCTATATACAGGAAAAGACAGAGGCAAAAGTAGAGATGAAAGAATCACACCTTAGACACAGACTTTACCGTGTGAGCCCTCACTGTGGTCCAGAGCATTTTACTCAGTGTTGCTTTGCTTAGTCTCCAAAGGCAGCTGAAATCTGTGGCCGAATAACCTATTCCAGCAGGTTAGAGGTGTTCCCCACTGAAAAGACTGTACTAAGCAATGACCCAAAACAACAACTAATGAGGGTGGTAGGCACACCAAAAGCATTTAGATGATGACAGAAAGGAAAACCTTAGAAAAAATTCTACTCACAAAGATGATAAATCTCTTTACAAATCATATGACAGTTGGTGGCACATCTACTACCCCTGTTTACACACCCTTCTGTGAAAAGCTGCTTCACAGTCACACAGGGGATGTTGTCCATAACCCACCACACATCACTCTCCAGAGAATCCATATGGAAATCTTAATGTCCAAGCCCCATGTCTGGTGAAATAAAACTTCTCTTGAGTTCTAATGCTCAAATCCTAAAGGGATGATATTACTTCGTTTCCATGGCAATTATGGGGAACTCTTCTCAAGAGCACAGCTTGCTGATGTATTTTGGCGATACTATGACTTCACTACATAAACTCATAACTGTATTCTGCACACACCCATGAACAATGAAGTGTCATTGCTTTTTCTTTTAAGTAGGAAAAAAGACTTAATCTTGATTCGATTAAAGAGCATCTAATAAACAAAGTATAATTTCTACTCAGGGAGAACAGCATTTAAGTTACTTCTTTTGCTTCTAACAGTGAGAAAGAACAATGAAAAAATCCCATGAAAAGATATTATTCATTTTAATTTCCATATAGTAATCCTTATCAAACTGAAAATGATTTTGCACTAACCTTGAAAAGGTTAGCTGGCTGCCTAAACCTCAGGGCCCTCAAGAAAAAAGAACTGCCAGTGGAAAGGACATAAAGGCAAAAATACTGTATTGGATAATTCATTTACATAACACATTTAAAATGTTATTGTTTAGGATAAAGATTATCCTCGTTTAAAAAAAAAACCCAAAAAACAGCAGCAAAAATCCTCCTGGCTGTTCCTATGCTGCTGCATAGACATTTGTGAAGACTAGGACTATTACTCTGATCTCAGTCAACCAGTGCTATTAAATATGTCATTACATGGAACACTGCAATTACACAGAACAGTGACTTCCACAAAACTCATTTTAGACTCGTCAATTCTAGTAATTTATGCCTACCATCACCATAAGCAAATGGGATGAAGCACTTATTTTATGACTGCTAGCTGAAAGAAGATACAGGAAGACTGGAAGTGATTGCTTGGACCAATACTTTATTTAATTTTTCCTCACTTATAGAATGGGACTGCTAGAGCATCTGTAAAAACATATAAATGAAATAATACAGTACATTGCCTACCCAAGGTTGGAAAATGTTATGTTATAAAAGAATCCTATAAATATCTATATATCTCCAAGTGGTTAACAAATAAAATACCAACAGAAAGCACTATGAATAAGTAGAGGATTTTCTGGGTTTTGTAAAAACAGTAGTAGTCCCAATTGTACGATGCAAATAGGCACTTCTTTGCAGTCCTTGATCTGAAACCCTTGTCATGCTCTACAGAGAATTTAATGGTTTGTCCAAGCTCACCCACAGATCACACACTGAAAAAGAAGTCTTTGATGGACTTTCAAAAGGTCAACAGCTCAATTTCAAATCAATGTATTGCTGAAAGTAAAGAAGTCTTTAAAGGCTGTTGAGCTAGTGAGATGCAGGGAGTTATACAAATAGTAAAGAATTAAAGTGTAATGATTCAGACTGCTCATAGACTAAGGAAGGATAAAGGTAAGAAAACGATGCTTCGTGATCTCATCCCATGAGTGTCATTTTCCCTGGGACTGAAATTTTTCCAGGAGTAATATACAGTCATACTGATTTTGGACAACCTGCAGAACTGGTTAGAGAAAAGGGAAAGAAAAACATTCCAGCTTTCTGATAAAATTCCAGAGGGAATTTTCTTGAAGGGATGCAGAATAACCGTTTGATTAGTATCAAATAGGTTTTTTGACAAATTCTACAATATTTTTGGAAACTCCTTGCCCTTGTTTGCTCAGTTTAGAGGCCTAGCTGAATCTCTCACAAATATATTTCTGAATATGTTGTTCAATGTGTTCCATGACATTTTAAGTAAAATGTACAATGAATACATTTTCCCAGTTCTCAGACAACTCAAGTAATTAAACAAAACTGGGACTTAGCCAGGACATGGGAACTAACAAAATTACTAACAAAATTACTAAAAAATGTCACGGGAATTTTTAATTATGCAAAAAAGTTATAATACAGCTTTCTCTCCCTTTTCTGGACTCATGGGGGAAGATTAATTGGGTGCAGGCAGAGAGAACATGGTCTAGTGACTGAGCAGAACCGTCTGGGTGTAATTACTGCCAAGCTACAATATAATTACCCTAAAGTGTGAGAGGTGGAGAGATCTCAGTGTGACATGCCAGCAAGAAGTATGGGGCAAGACAGGCAATGTGAAATGTATAAAGCAGAGATGACTGCACACTCATTCCCTACTTCATTGAAAGTATTTCATAAATGTATAGATATGAAGCAGTGAGAACTTAGGGAATGCTAGAATTAGTGGGTTTTATTCAGTATTTGTCCTTATTTACCCTTCTACTTCAAGGCATAAGAATAGTTTTTAATGCCTTGAACCCATACAATTTTTTTTCCATATGCCTCCTATCTCACTGAGTGAGTACATTAAAGGGTACTTGATGTTATCGCCTTCCTCAATATATTGTGTGCATTTCAGTAGAGAAGCACTCTCCCAAATGTAATAGATACATTCCAGGGCTGTTCTGTCCACAGAGGACCACCAGGTGATTTGAAAATTTTATTTATATATTTTCTTGACCTGTTAGGTAAGAGAATAGATATCAGCACGATTTTACAGATATGTTACTAAGTGAAATAGAAATTGAAATTAATGCTACCTGTGACTTTTAAGCTGATTTTAAGATGCTCCAGGACTGAGTTTTCAGCAGAGGTAACATTTTTACAGTGGTTAATATATTCTGAGAACAATTCTTTTAACTTTAACTGCTTTGCCAGTACTTCCTCAAAGCAGAACCATGCTGCTCTCAGGCAAGGCACAACTGTACAGAGAAACCTACACTTAAAGGCTGTGGCAAGTCTGGTTTGTGTGACTTGCTCACTAAAGCACGGAAAGGAGCAAGAATTAAGGAAAGAATCCTATTTCCTTGGACCAGAGTCACCTTAACTAGATGAGTATCCTACCTCCTCTTACAGTTCCATGCTCTGCCCCCCTCAGCTCTGCCAATGACAGAAGAAGTATGTAAACAGCAGTATTCCTAATCATACTTCTCCATTTGAGTGAATGCCAAAACAAAGAAACACTCTCTTATGACAGACCAAGAGATTCCCCTTCCAAAGATTGTGAACTTATCAGGAACTGAACAAAACCTACAAAACTGGTTTTCATTAAAAATATAATATGAAAATAATTTGAAACAAGTATTCTAAGTCTTGTAATAAATGTAATTCATATAGGACCCAATTATCTTACAGTCTGCAGTGAATGGAGGAGGGGAACAAAGTTTCACAAAGATTTTCACTAAACAAAGGATAGTGGGTTCATACATCTATTTTGATTTATATCTTAAGTTTCCAAGCATGATTTCCAATACATGCAGGAACAAACCTTAGGTGAAGACTCAGGTGAATTCCTTAGTTCAGAGCATCTGAACAGACATATTCACCCCCAAATGCATGATGATGTGAAGCAGTTGTAGTCTACCCCCTTTCTGAAATTTCACTATTTAAAAAGCAAAATATTCATTCTATCTTTCTTTCACAAACCCAGTATAGGATTAAAGGGTTTTTTTTTTTCTGATCCAAATAACTTAGAGCAGTTGAAGTGTGCTGCCAGCCTGTCTCCCCCACGTCTCACAAAGCATTAACAGAACTATTTCCTGAGCCTCATACTTCTCTAGTTTTAACATCTTAAAATCAAATTACAAGCTCAAGGATCACAATCATAGCCTTGGTACTGAAGCCTAGCTTCTTTTAACCTATGAAATGAATATTGCTTGAGAAGTAAATCAATACCAAGTGTTGTACAGTGAACAGTAAAGATACCAAAGCGCTGCTCCTTTTCTGCTGCAGCATTGTATTCTGAAATGAAAATCAACACAACAGCTTTCACAGCTAATGGGCTGTGCTGATGAGCACCGCTCTGTTCCTGTAAAGATCTGTGCATAAGGCACTGCAAACAAGCCTCATGAGAGCAGGTGAGATTTGTCAGAGGCAACTCTTGTTCCAATTGACATTGTATTCTGGTGCTGACAGCTGAAGGCTAAAGTTCTAATTGATTAATTTTCATTTCAGTATAAACATTTTCTTTTTCCTTTGAAGGTCCATTCAATCTAGAAAACTCATGGCCTTTGGCAGTACTGGTCATTCTAATGCGGTCAGTAAATATGCAAGAAGGCTTTGACTTCTAATTTTTCCCTGAGTTTTCAGCTCTGTCTGGACTCTGCTCAAGGAGTGAACAAAAGCAAAGAGTTTCAGCAAGCCAATAACTGACATATTTACAAAAATGAACAGTTCTGTTCTCTCATCTGTTTTTTGGTCTCTGCGCAGGCAAACAAATAACTTAAGTGGGAGTTTTGCCTGTGTAATGAATTTAGGAAGCTTTCCAAAATAGGAATAGGATGTGTGGAGAGCAGCAGTGCAATAAATACCCATGGTTTTTCCTCCCAGTTAGTTATCTGCAGAAAAAGAACAGAGATTGGACTGAAGAACAGAATTCAAGTTTCAAATGAACAACAGAATGAGGATAATCTGATATATTTTATTACTGACCTCTGAACCTCCAAAAGCCAGGTACAGGCATTACAAATGGAAACTGAGAGAAAGACTACCAGTATGTTCTTTGAGTCTTAGAAGCATTTAAAAAACTACTTAATATTAATTTAAATTATTTGCAATAGGACGCATTAAGATAGGTCCCTGTTCTGCAAATGGCAGGAATATACAGAATTTGTAAAGAGAAATTCCAGATGGGCAGCTAAAAGTTTCCTGAGTTGCAATCATATTTTGTCAATATTTACCATTTCCCAGATCATTGGCTTTTTCTTGGCTTTTGTACTCTTTGTTTTGTCACTGAGAAAATACTGTGCACTGAAACTGTTCATTAATCCCTGCAAACATGTTCTGGAAGAGAATAAATAAAGGAAAATGCTGTTTATTTAGGTGAACAATCATAAGCAACATAAATTGGGCATGAGGGAGAGTATAGTACAGAACTATAATCTCCTTTATCCTAAGTAAAGGCCATTAATTATGGACTCTGGGATAAAATTCTAGAACTCTTGTGACTTCAGCTTGTTTTCCTCTAAGCTTTTATGGAAAGCACAAAAAACCCCAAGCTCCATTTTAAGTTGAAATATGTGTTTCCTTCAGCTGGAAAGGAATGGAACCTAGAATTCTCCCTGGCTGAGAAGATATGAAATGTCTATCATGTTGATCTGCCTGGTGTTTGGTTTTGATCTGGACACTGAACAACAAACCCAAAAAAATCCACTGTTACATTGCCTTAGTAAACAAGAATTTGATCCAAATGGAGGGAATTTTTACTTTGTTTAATGACACAGTATTCACAGTAGTGCCAGTGATTTATGGTAAGGATCTGGTCAATGCTAACTGTGTCAAACCAATGTTTTCATGTTAATAAATGATATTATGAGGAAGAAGTAAAGAGCTTGGTAATATAGGTGTCTAATCCTTGTCCTGAGTGAAGATGTCAGTGCTGTGCCACACAGAGAATCCCTCCAGACTGGATCTGGACACTCTCTTGCACATAATCTTCAGCTAGTACCTTCCTTTCCAGATGATAAACTTCATAAGGTGTTCCACAGTGCGTGACAAACCTGTGCACACTAGCCTTTAATGGGAGAGGAGGGCTGCTTGAAGCCAGAATTTGATTGTTTGGAACAAAGCTTTTGGCTCACACTGCATGACTCAGTCCATTTACATCACAAAACGCTATATTAAATCTAAAACCACATTATCTGACCCATTTGGCAGTCTTTTAATAAGTATGTTGTAAACTAGTTGATAATATATTTGAAAAAAAAAAAACAAAACAATGCAGTGAATAGAGTAGACCTTGATTTTACACTGTCCTGAGAGATATCTGAAATTTCTCTGAGATCAACACTCTTAACAAAAAAAAATAGTGATTTCAATGGGACTTATGGAAATATAGCCTCATATGAACCCTGTGTAACAGACAGATTGAAGTGTTTGGGACCTGCATGCTTGGGGTTTATCTGACAAAATACAAAGGATAATGGGGAGTGTGCTAAAGGCTGTCAAGTGGTTTGGGAAGCAGGGATCCTTTTACCTTTCTCACTTAAGTATTCTTGGGCTGACTGGGCAAAGCACTAATGTGCTGTCTAGACATTTATACAGAAGCTGATTTGGTTTGTAGGAGAGTGAGCCATATAAATGACTAATTACCCTGTATCTTACATAAGCCATCTTCAACTGCCATATATTTTATTGAGATGAGCATATTAAGAGGCATAAACTCTATATGGTAAATCCTGAAATATCCCATGTAACTTAATTTTCATAGATAAGAAATGCAAACCAGACTTTCCAGCGTACCACAACTTTCTGCAGGAAGTAAATCCATTAGAAAATGAAAGCTTTCTAATGCAATGACAGAGTGCACAGTCTCATCATCTGCATGTGGGACTGGCACTCACAAATTATTGTTCCAGCTGCCATCAGGCAGCTCTCCCTATTAGATCTAATTTACTTGTCTTTTATCAAGCCATGCGAGAGACATCTTAATCATGGAGAACAAGATTTATCTTACCTAATGTCAGCTTTCTGAGGTTAGGCAGATGGTACTATCCTCAAGGCAATGCTTAGGGTCAGAGGAGTGGGGCTCCTCTTTGAAATACCTGTTGTGGGGTTGAGTCCATGACCTTTAAGGGCCTCCTGTCTCTTGCTGCTATCACAAGATCACAGACATTTGGTTTAAATTTTGGTTTTAACCTTCTTAAGCAGGTTGGGAGGAAACCTGTGTTTCTTTCTTAGAATACTAATGACAGAGGTGAACCAAGGCTTTAAAGTTTGGAACTGGAGACTCATATTTCCCCCAGATGATGGCTATGTGATGCCTTTGTTTTTGTTAAATCCATTCCAGAGAGAGAATCTCACAGGTATTTGGACTGGTGCTATACTCAGTCAGGTTAAACTGAAGAAAATGTCCCTATGAGATATCAGCCACCCAGTTAATATGATTGACTGATCTACAGGCAGCTGAAAACCTTAGACACCAATACAGCATTTGCCAGTTTGCTGCTCCAATGGGTGCTAAGCACAAAATCTGATATGAGAACAAAACTATCAACCTGAAAACACCTGATTTCCCTTATTGTCTGCAGAAGGTGTTCCAAACTGGACACTTTATGTTTACCTGATGCTTTGCAACACAATTTTGAATGCAAATAGATTGAAATAGCAATAATATGAAGGCCATCAGATAGTTGCCTAGATCATGTTTGGTACATGAGACAGCCAAGATGAGAACATGGTTGAATGAGAACATGAAAATACATTTAGTTTAAATATTAGATATGATTTTCAACAGGGACCTGTTGAAATCACATTCCATCTGGCCCTCCTTAAATAGTCCCCTGCTTGAACTTTGTTGTGCTCTTGAAACCAAGCAGGTTGAAAGCTTCCCTAAAACACAATGATTCAGTAGCACTCAGATATGCTGTGATTAAGAAGCCAAGCAGTGCACAGTACATAATGTTACATCACCAGCCTGAATTGTTAATGCCTTGTTAATACATATACCAAAGCATGAGTTTATGTTCTATAATACTGATTAGGCTAAATTTATTGTGATCAGGTTTTATTATTCCCAAATAGAAAGCTCTATGTATTAAAAGAAAAGTAAATACATGTGTTTTACTAAAATATATGTGCAAGTAAACTGACCAGCTTCAGAAAAATTACACAAATTGACCTCAGTGTTAGTCAAGGCATCTTCCCAAAATGTTATTTTCTTATACTTTCCATTTTCCTTTCCTGTAAGTCAAGTTAATCCAAATATAAATAGTGTAAAATATAATGAATAACTGCTGTGAGGTCAAAAGTGGGTCAAAGAAGGATAAAGAATTAATCTCAAGATCAAAGGCCATTGTATTTCAGATATGCAGCTCACAAATGCAGGAACTCCATAAATTATAAATGAAATTTGGCAGGCTGAGGCTGGTGCGATTGTCATCCTTTTCTAGACACCACAGTCTGAACTCAGTTTGCTGCTATGCATGTCCACATGTGTGAGGAACACTACTGAAGTGAAAACACAACCTGCTATATGGGAATTGATTAATTGACATCATCCACAAGAAATGCATTAATTTAATTAATTTAATCAATTAGTTTGATTCAAATACATTGATTTTCCTTCTTTTTCTGGGCTAGGTAGTAGTCTCAATTCATTATAATATGCCAGAAAAGTATATTCAAATATAATTTAACTGTAGAAAGCTTGGTGTCAGCTAATATTCTACAGTTCCCAGTAGTTGGGAAACCTATCTCTAATACAGTGACAAGACATATAACTGTTTTTACACACACCAGTATCAGGAATTCCTAACATGATTCATCTGCAATGGGGAGTTCTGAACACCTGCCGATGCAATATAATAATAGAAATTTGATTAACCCTTGTTAGTGGCAGAGTCCTTCTTTTTCACATAGCTATTACAGCCCAGTATTGGCTGCCTCGCTAAATGTGATAGATCTTCCTCTCAGTTTATTGTTTGAATTTTCTTCCTGTTTTGATATTCAGCTTGAGGACAGTAATAGCAAACACAATGAAAGTACAATATTGCTGGAACACTGCCTACAGGAACAGCCCAGGGGACAAGCCACAGCAAGGTATTCTAGTCCAAGCTAATGGCTAAAGATTGATCCTAAGAAAGAAAATAAAGGAAAAACTGGTAAAAGGCTAAAAATCCAATCTGATGCTCCACTACATGTCCAAATATATATACTTCGATTGTGGAGGGAATGAGGGCATTAGAGATAATGCTGCCTTCCCTAGCACAGCCTTTTCTTCCTCCAAAAGACATTCACTTGACTTCCAAAAGACTCTGATATTCTTTACAAGAGTTAATATCCTGTGGTTGACCTCACACGTCACTGTAGTGGACAAGAACTCCTACATCCTCTAATAAGCAGCTACTCTAAGTTTTATGACAAACTTCACAAGGAAATTTCAGAAACTTACTTACTTTTCATCCTTCCTATGTTCTGTAGCAGGCTCAACTAAGTCACAGTTATGACCATATCCAGAGAAAGGTATTTCTTCTGCTTGATGTTAAACTCCAGTTTAAACTTGGTTTTAGAAGCTTACATTTGTCTAAATTTATTGGTAATGAATGGTGATAATTGACCCTGAAAAAGAAGCCCCAGATGAATGGATTTCAGCCCAACAATATCAAAACTTCATGTGGCAGAAAGGCTACTTCAGAGCTGGGGCCTGACGTTATTCCTCAGCTGGAATGAATTGCGATCAAACATCTCCTTTTTGCAGCTGGGATGACCCTGTCCAGTGGGGAGGTCTTTCTAGCACTAAAAGAGAGGAGTCATGGACAAAGTACAGGGTGCCACTGTTTTTCTACAAGATGAAGACTTGGTGTTTTTGTGGCAGAACATGTCCAACAGGGGAGATGCTCACTGGACCCTTTCCAGGCATCTTTATTAGCTTCTCATTAAAGGACTATCAGATAAAACTCGGCTCTAAACTGGCACCAGAGCTAATGTTCGCCTGGCTACTTTGATACTAGTAAAAAGTACTTCACCAGTGAGGAAGATGTAGCAGGAACATTCTGGTTCACCCACTCCAATGCAGGTAACTAGCCAGCCTAGCATCTGTGGGACTGAAATTCCTCTGCCCAAGCAGTGAGAAGAAGAAACCAAAACTTTGTCAGCAATTTGATATGCTTCAGATTACTTGAGTGGATGCTTAGCTAATTAAAATCAACGTAAACTAAACTGATATTTTTTGGTCAAGGTATACCATGTAAGTATGTGATCCATTTTGTTTTCTAATTATTAAATATCTGAAGTAAAAGGATTAAAGTATTTGTCATCTTGGTGTCTCAGTCCAATTAGCTGCACAGTCCTGACAGAGTTACAGAGAAATTTATTTTTTGATCATTAGGTGCCAGACAAGAGAGCAAATGTCATTTCTGAAAGTGAAGATGAATATATAAACTACACAAACAGTTCTGAGAATTTATATAGTGCCACAGAACATTTCTCCTGAATTCCTATTTAGGAACTAGGGTTTGCTATGGTGACTGAGCCCAGGTGCACTGGCTGACGTCCATTTGAGCAATTACATTCAGTTCGAAACCCTCTTTTCAGAAGAGCAGTGCACTCTCTCTTTGTCCTGACACATTGTATGGGGGTGTTGCCTGTTATTTCAAACCTGCACCCAGCCTCAGAGACACCTGTACTCTATTGATAGTGGAAAAAATCCTTGAACCCACAGCTCATATTCTCTTTCTGACTCTGCTCTAATTCACAAAACAGACTTGCTATTGCAGGTCTTTTGTAAAAGTGCCTACCTTCTTTCGGAAACCACTTTGGGAAGCACAGAAGAGCAAGTGAGTCACCTGGGTGATAGCTAGTCCTTCCAAACAGTAAGAAACAAGAGAGCATAAGGGGAGGGAGAAAGAGCTCAAGATCATTACAGCCATCTCCTGTGTCCAGACACATCGCTACAACATGCCTTTCTACGTTTTCCTGGAAAAGCTGAGAACAGCTCACATCTGCCCCCGCCATCAGTCAGTGAGATGTGCACAGAGTCTTAAAATACATTATTTTTCCCAAAGACAAAAGATTTCCCTCAGTCCTTTTTCAAGTCTAATACTCAGCCTGGAGTAAGTACTACATAGTATCCTTATTACTTAGCCTACCCCTGCGCTAGATAAACTGTGTTGCCACTGATATGTGAGAACTTGCAAGGACTGATCATGAGGAAAGTCAAAGAGTATCAAGAGAATGATACAATTGCATGATACAATCTTACCATTCATTAGTGTTCTCTTTTTAAGTTTTTCACTTTGATTTGTTATCCTCCCTCCCTTTTTTCTTCCTCAGCTACAGATTCCTGTCTCAACACTATAAATTCTTCTCTTGGTTTCATTACCAAGAGAGGTTTGCTTGTAAATGCATTAAATGTCTTAAGACGTCTCGCCATAAGGTTTGGAAAAGGGCACTTTGTTTTTTCGTGGAAGTAGGAGCACTGTGCACTGGTATCCGATGCCATGCCATTTACACAATGGACGTGCCTCTATTCTCCTCTTCTGATCACTGTCTTCCACTTTTTAGTGTTTTCTTTTATCCTATTTCTTGCCTGAACCTGGTTCAACATCTTTAAAACCACATAAAGATAGTGCCAAATTCTATTTCAATATATGACTGGCTGCTGGTAAATCATGACATACTTAGTTTTTGCTTCACCAGAAGTTTACTAGAAATGATGTTACAACCCATGATGCCATCATGGGACAACAAAAGATTTTTATGAAAAAAGCATATAGGAAAAGTTGTTCCTACGCAAAAATCTATTACCAAGATTATTATCTATTATTGTGTTGTCATTTGACATATGGGAGGGGGCAATAAGTGCAATGGTGTATTTGCTAAATGGAACAGTACCAGCCTAGTTCAACAGGAAAAATTATTTTTGGACTTCTGACAAGATTTTACAATTAGCAAAGAAATGTGAAATTAAATTAAATAACACACATAAAACATGCAATTTTGCTATTTTTGCCCTTATTGCTTATTCTTCCTAATAGTCCTGTTCACTAGTTTTTGCCTCTTTTGATCTGACTCGATGAAGTTGCCACCCCTTCTCTGGTTTTCTTTGTAATCTCACACTTGGCCAAAGAACAGAGGAAATGAACAAAGCTGTTGATATGTAAATAACAGCTTTGAAGATAGAAGTACCAGATTGTCCCTAAAAAGAAAAATGCAATAGCTTTTTCTTTTTACCAGATTAAAAAAAAATCCTGATGTATTATTCAAATGGTGACTGAAATAAAATATTCCATTATCTCTGAAGAATAATCATTTCAGTCAAACCAGGTATTTCCAGAGAGCCAAGGAAATTGTATTAAGAGTTCAAAATGTTACATTCTAAATGTTGTTGACAAAATTGCTTATTTCAACCCTATTTCACTTTCCATGTATTACATTATGAGTACCTTTCAGCAGGACGTTTTAAGAGATGGGTTGATTTTCCCCCGCATAAAAGCAACTGAGGGCCAAACGTGATGCCTCAGCTCCTGTAGGTGGTATCTGAATCACAGAGTCACAGAGCTGGAAGGTACCTATGGAGGTCATCTGGTCCAACCCCTGCTCCTCAAGCAGGACCACCTAGAGCTAGTTGCCCAGAACCATGTCCAGAAGGCTTTTGAAGATCTCAAGGATGAGGAATCCACCACCTTCTTGGACCACCTGTGCCAGTGCTCATCAGGCCTCACAGTGAACAAGTGTTTCCTGATGCTCAGAGGAAACCTCCTGTATTTCAGATTTTGCCCATGTATGGTTTCTCTGATCCCAGAGAGAATCTCTCCTGACCACAGAATTTATGATAAATAGGCACCCAAACTCACTGAAATCATGTCAGTGACTTCAATATTTCTGGACTTCTGCATAAGTAGAAGGAAGAAATTAGATTAATTTATCTGCAAGTACTATTGCAGTTTGCACTGTAAAGTCCATATTTCTATATGAAGCGTGTTCATGGAACAATTTCACCATCCAGTGAGATACCCCAATGCCTTAGTCAAAACGTGCAGTTGGTGGCATGTGGATAATTTGTAGATTATGAGTTGCTTGTGCACAAATGTCATAGAATGAGTCTTAATAATTGGAAGCGGCTTGTTGCAAAATAGCCTCAGAATGGAATAACTGCTGCTGAGGCAATGCCCCAGAATACCCAAGGAGAGCCTTATTGGTTGTCCTTCTGAATAAACAGGATTCAGGTATTATTTTTTTGAACTACCCAAAATGAATAGTGTCCTGTTTTTAAATCTTAATACCCAATAGTGAATGAGTGGAAGTGAGTATATCTGCCTCATCTGTTGTCTGAGAGACACACAAGGCATCTTCATGTGTCAAAGTGTGTGTCAAAGACTCCCTCCCACTGTTCAGAAATTTTTCCCTTTTGGAGAAAGCCATGGGGAAATTCAGGACAATCTCAGGTGAAGTTCAGGTAGTTCACAAATTATGTAGTGGCCTCTCCCAGACAGCCCAGTTTGCTTCTCCTTCAAGACACTTCGATGACAGTTTGATCTGTTATTTATTCTGTCCACATTCTGAAAACTGGCAAGGTGATGCTGCATACTGCTTTCCAAAAGGTTACAGTTCTATGTGATGATAAATGATGGGTAAGCACTACCATTAGTAAACAGCCAAGGTGCCTGATGGAGAAAAGTCAATGAAAGTAAACAGCACATAGCCTGATTAAGTTGGCCCCAATTCAGAATTAAAGGGAAGCAAAATTATCTGCTCTTATCTGGCACGTAGGCTTATTAAATACATTTATTCAAGCCTGCAGATATAGAAAAGACAAGCTTTACATTGCTTGAAGTATTATTTTTTTATTTAGTGACTATCAGCAATATGAGACTATAGAAGCAACAATAGAAATTGGTTTGGTTTTTTCCTCCCCACAATGTTCCCTTTAATAGGAAAATAGAACATCTTTTTAATCCTCAGTACAAACAGGTGAAGAACATGTAGGTTCATGAAAAAAGCAGTACATTTTTTCCCAAAAAGATGTGGTGAATTGGAAAGACTTACAAGCAAATGAAAGAAAGACTGATTGAGAGAGATTTCAAGAAAGTGAACACAAATGGTAGTGCAGGGGCACAGGGCAGTGTGGGAGTACCTGGCTGCCAGGTTGAACCTGGAAAGTTAAGAGAAGAAAGTAGAATCTTATTTCTACCCTTGGATCCATAGACATGGAAGCATGGGAATATTTGCAGTCCTAGAACAAAAGGAACCTTATGCAGGTGGGACTCAGCTGAGTTTGATACCCAAGATTCACTGTTCACCAGTGGGAAGATGAGCAGAAAGATGATTAGAGGGATGGAGAACTTCTCCTATGAGGGAAGGTTAAGAGATTTGGGATTGTTGAGCCTGGAGAAGAAAAGATTTAGGGGTGATCTAATTGCTGACTTCCAGTACTGGAAAAAAACCTACAGGAAAGATGGTGAAAGACTTTTTACAAGGGCATATAGTGATAGGACAAGGGGGAATGGCTTTAGACTTTAGATTAGATATTATTAATTAGATAGAAATTCTTTACTGCAAGGTGGTGAAGAACTGGAACAGGTTGCCCAGAGAAATTGTGGATTCTCCGCCCCTGAAAGTGTGCAAAGTCAGGTTGGATGGGGCTTTAAGCAGCCTGGTTTAGTGGGAGGTGTCCCTGCCTATGGCAGATGGGTTGGAACTAGGCGATCTTTAAGGTCCCTTCCAACCCAAACCATTCTGTGATTCTGTGATTTGCTAAGTCATCAAGTCTTTTTTCCCTCTGGCTTATCTACCACTGGCATCCAAGACAGCTGTCCTTTGAGGCAGCGCAGAGATGTTCATTCCACTTTGGACTTCTTGGCTCTCTGTGTCCATCCCCTGAAGCAGCTTGGAAGGACAAACCAACTCAGTGCAGGGGACAAGGGCAAGGTGGAAACTACCATATGCAAGTTCTGCAAGAGACTGCCCGGACCAGAGCATTAGATTACACTTCTGTCTGAAGCTGCTGCAAAACAACGTGCTCAAGTGCCAGGCTGAATCATTCCCCTGAAATGAATTCTCCATGTGAAGCAATTCAGCAACTCTCTAGTGGGGTGTTGGGTTTTCTCATCTTGTCCTTGGGCTGTACAAATGCCCTTGGCCACTACCAAGCAGTTTAGAAAGGAGAAAAAAGAGAAAACCACTTCTCACAGTGTTCATTTGACTGAATCTGGAATTAAATGCTATTCTTCTCACCTCACAACCTCCCTATTGAATCCAAGTGCAGGGTAAGAATAAAGCATATGAAGTCCATGCTCTTCCATGGAAAAAGAATTAAAAAGGTGAGTTTTGAGAAATTTCAACTTGCTCCCTAACTTCTAGCACGAGTTTAAAAAAAAAAAGCTTAAATCTCTGGCCTCTAAACTCATCCACTAACTCCTAGGGGGGAAAAAAGTATATTTTATGGCATATGCTAGCAATAATCCTGTTTACCTCTGAGTAGACTGGAAGATTAAAGTTTCTGCTGATCTACTGAGTGAACAGTCAGGCTGCAGGCCTCTGTATACTACAAGGTGATCGGAGCTCACTCTTAATTAAAGCACAATGTGGGCAAATAACTTATGGAGACAGTTATTAGACACACATTATTAGACAGTCACACATTAGATTGCCCCAGAAACTGCACAAATTTAACCTGAAGAAACAGTGGTTTAATAAAACAGTACATATACAACTTTAGGCACGCTGTGCATGCCTAAGGATGTCTGTGGATGCATAACACAAAAGAATCTCGGTTCTGATCTGTCCTTCTGTACTACTGTGAGGTAACATTTGCTGCTGCTATGAGGTAACATTCACTACTACTATGAATAACATTTTGCTTGTATTTGTTTATTTTGAATCATCCCAAAGCAATTTCTCTAAAGGAAGCTGGGGCCTGGAATATCTCCCATTACCACTAACGTGATGATACAATGCACAGAATATACAGTCATTTGTTGGGAAGGATTTTGAAATACTTAAAAGGCGTTAATCAAAAGCCTTTACATGCTTTTAACTGTGTATCTGCAGCAGCACACCTGTGAGATTTTTATCCTCAACTGGATGGATTTTCTAGTGTATCT